>JAVJIF010008243.1:40000-170454 GCA_038442645.1 Agave tequilana
AAGGAATGTAAAGGTGTTACACTTATCTGTTTCAGGCATGCTAAGTTTCGAGAACAAAACTTTTGTAAGAGGGGTAAAACTATATCACCCCGGATATTAAATCTTGATTTAGTACTTTGTTAAAAAAATAAATTGATTATCTGAGGGGAGGATCGAATTAAGCTGGTATAACAATGTGTTTAGAAATTTTTGTGGAAAAAATTGAAAGTGGGAGAAATGGGTATCTCTCTCTCTCACATGTTGGCCCAAAGGCTTTCCACTCTAGTTTTGATGATGATTAACTCATGTAGTTATGTGTACTAATAATCTTGTGATTTCAGTTTCAGATCATTTGTCAAGTTATTAGTAGGTGATTAGCTTCAACAAGATGATTTGGAAGCTACCCACATGTTGATTCAAGAGCCCAAGCGTCAAAGATCATATATAGCACTTGCTCGGTGGATCAAAGAGTTTTGGATCGAGTCGACTTGGAGATTGTGCTCTACAAGAAGACTTGGAGATTGCGCTCTAAAAGAAGACTTAGGTATCCATAGTCTAGTTTTGTGTTTAGATCCTAATTGTAAAGATTAGTATAGTATGATAAGCTCAAGTTCACAATACACACACGTTTCATGTTTTGAATATTGGTTTTCGTTTTTGGTTTAACCGATCTTGGTTTACATGAATAGAGTTTATATCAAAACAAGTTTACATGGTTTAACGTATATTAGATTTGTTCTATATACATGCATGCTTCAACTATTTAAAGAAACTTAGTTTGATATTCTATTTCATGTGTTTTATGTTTTGGTATTTCTATCAAAACATATATTTTGGTATTAATGACAAAAACTATGATATGTATATGTTTCATGTATATTGAATTTCTATCAATATGCATCATGCTTCAAAAGTGTTTAAATATCATGTTTTTGTATTTGGATGAGTTTTAGACAAAACGTATTTTCTATTCCAAGTTTTAGAAAATGCAAGTTTTGGTTTCAGGTAAAAATGACAAGGTACAAAATAGTTCACATCGATTGATATTTGAGTCAAAACTTTTATCACATGTTTATATATCAATGCAAAATGTTAAAACTATTTTTGGGGATTTTTACAAGATTTAAAAAGATTTATTACAATATTTTTACCCCTGTTTTTCTGGGCTATTTGCTGTCTGCCAGGCGTGGTCGGTCGACCGAACGGTCGACCGCACCTGTAGCCGGTCGACCGTCCGAGTCGACCGACGTGCACGGGGACGTGCACGCTGGCTACTCTTGTAGCCGGTCGACCGAGCGGTCGATCGACTGAGAGCAGACTTGCTCTCTGTTAGTTTGGGTCGACCGGGCGGTCGACCGGGTATTACAACGTTCGAAAATTCGAACGTTGGGCGGTCGACCGACCGGTCGACCGACAGGGCAAATCTGGCAAAAATAGCTGCCAACGGCTAGTTTCCAAATCTGCCTATATATACCCCATTTGCAAGAGCTTTTCACTAAGATTTTTTGTGCGAAATTTTTCATACTCTCTGGTGTTTTTATAGCAATCAAAAGAAGTTTTTGAGCTTGAATTGAACTATCCATTTGGTGTTTTCATTAGGGTTTGGAAAATCAAAGAAAGGGTTTTTGGGAAAGGATTTTGATTGAACTTCTCTATTTTAGTTTCAGTTTTTCCCAAGGTTTTTTCTTTGTGATTTCTAATTTCCATTCCTTTGGTTTTCCACACTTGAGCAAAAATCTACTATCTATATCTATAGGGTATTTGTGTGGGAAAAGATATTGTTTGTGGTTGTTGTGTTGACCACCAAGTTGTAACCCAATCTTTACTTGCTTTGTGCTTTGGGTTGTATCCCTCAAGTTGTGAGGTGATCCTTGTATTGGTGTTTGTTGTTGGTTTGGAATTTGCCTCAAGGAGGAGGTTGTGATCGTTTGGTGTTTGCCTCAAGGAGGAGGTTGAGATTGTTGGATTGGAGTTGTGCCTCAAGGAAGAGGTTGTGTTTGTAAGGAGAGGAGTTGGGTACTCCTTGTAATTGTGATTGCCCCAAATCCTCGGTGGAGGTTCCCTTTGTGGGAGTCCTTTGTGGACAAGCTAGTGGATTGGAAATCCTTCGTGTGTCGAAGGCGGGGATGTAGAGCTGGGTGCTCGAACCTCGGAACATATCTTGTTGTTTGCGCTTGATCCATTGGCTCTCTCTCTAACTCTCTCTTTACTTTGTGCCTTGCATCTACTTATATTGCTCATTCATATTTACTTGGCTTGGTTGTGTGCATCACTTGTTGATAGCACTTGAGTGCTCATTGCTATTAAGTTTTTAATTCCGCATTTAGTTCATAGATTAGCTATATCACCTATTCACCCCCCCTCTAGGTGACTTTACAATTGGTATCAGAGCTAGTGCTCCTGATATTTAGGTTTAACCACCTAGGAGTGAGATCTTGGTTTGCTAATCTTCATTTGCATTATCATTTGCACTCATTTAGTTTGCTCTCATGGATAGCCCTCCTATGTTTGACCATATTAGACTTGATGTTTGGAAGGCCAATATGAGTAGGCATTTAAAATCACTAGGTCATCTAGTTTATCAAGCCTCCACACAAGAATCATTCCCTAATAGTAGCAAGCATAAAAAGGCAAATGCATTAGCACTTAGAGCACTTAGAGCATCTCTCAATGAATTTCTTTTACCCGCTTTTGATCATTATGATTCCGCTTTTGCAGTTTGGAGCATCTTGACGTCTCCCGAGCTACCCGTGATCATCAACAAGATAAGGAGATCTAGGAGAGACAAGTCCGAAGAGCATTGCTTCATGGTCCAAGGGAAGAACTCCCTTGAGGTACATTCAGATTCTCAACTAGATGATTGCTCTAGTTCTTATTGCCATGGTTGTTTTGAAGTTCAAAATTTAAATGTTGAACTTGCTTCTAAGCTTGAAAAGTTTATTGAAAAACATAACTCTTTAAAAGAAAAGCATTTTGATTTGCAAAAAGAAATGAAGGATTTATGTTTCACTTTTGAAACGGTTTTGCAAGAGAAAGAAGAGATTACTAGTGAACGTGACTCACTTGAATCTCAACTCGAACTTGCACTCAAAGAGATTGAAGTTTTGAAAAACAAAAATGATTATGATGATATTGTAGAAAACAATGAGGTTTTATCTTCTAAGTTAGATCTTGCTTTTAAAGAAAATCTTACTTTGAAAAATAAAATTGATTTAATTACAAAAGAATTGGATTTGGTTTTGAATAAAAATAAATCTTTGCAAAATGATATTGATATTCATGTTTGCCATGCTAGAGTAGCTTCTACTTCTTGCACACCTATAGCATGCTCCACTTTATCTTCTAGCATTGAAAATGATATTATTGTTTTGAAGGAAAGTGTTGTTAGTTTGGGCTCCACCTTGAGCCATTGTGCCATGAACCACACACGTTTGGAAACCTTAGTTCGCAAGAAACAAGTTCCACCCTTGCATGCACACCCATCACGGCATACACATGCTTCTCATGATCATCACCATCACATGTATGCTCACGTGTACACATGTACACATTGTGGTCGTAAAGGCCACCTTGCTAGATTTTGTTATGATCGCATTTATCATGAAAATTTAGCAACTAATTTTGTTTGGGTGAGAAAAGAAACTAACCCCCGTGGACCCACTAGAAAATGGGTACCAAAAACCACCTCCTTGACTTTTGATGTAGGTGGGAGCTCTCGCATCACGTGAGAGTATTGGTGCCTTGAGGTGGATGCGTTCTAAGCTTAAAAGAGAACCATTTGGATGCTTCACTCTCAAGGGGATTTGGTGGGAGAACCACCATTGGTTTGGAGAACTAGAGAAGTGCCCTTCATCGGATTTGGTATCATTCTCTAACTCCCATTTTATTTTGCATGCTTTTAATGTTCATCTATTTATAGCATGTGTTGTTGTTCATTATGCTTATGCTATGTTGTTAGATTAGTGTTATACATGTTTAGTTACTTGAACACCCATGTTTCATATGAATCTATATTTAGTGTTCTCTCCTTGTTTAGAACTAACATGTATGCCCTAGATCTAATGCACATACATTTGCATTATGACCATTTGGATGTTTATGATTTTATGATGTTTTGTTTTATTTACCATGTTTTATTGTTTCATGATTAGTATAATATTTGCCATGTTTATTAGACTTATGCTTTACATGATTAGTTATTGAGACACCCATGTTTAGTATGGACCCATATTTTGTGTTCTCTTTATGTTTTAGCTATCATGTTTATCATAGGTTTAATGCACATGTCTTTGTCATGCAAATCATATGATTGTATGACTTTTGTTTTAATGATTCATGTTTTGATAAATAACTTGTGTTGTATGATTTCTAATTTAGCCACATGTTTTGATGTTTATAGGCTATCATGTATTTCTTGATTCTAATAGCATGTGGATGTTCTTCATGATCATTTTTATGATTGATTTGTATCCCGTTTTATGCTTAATGAGTTGGATATATGCTTAGATGTTAGTTTTCATTAAAACTAGGATTTATACTTGTACATAGAATGGGCCACAAATAAACCTTTATATATGTTTGTTCTTGGATGCCTATTTGTACCCATTAGATGTTCTAGTATAGTCTAGTTTTGATGATTCATGCATTCAAACATGTATTCCTATTTTTGATGTGTTTTCTATGATTAAGTGTTTTCACTTCATGTATATGTCTATTTTGCCAAACCTTAAGATATACATGTATGCCCCTTGAGTCATTTGCTTTTCATGCAAATCTATATTTTGGACTCAATTGTGTTTAGGGATATGTATGTATACTTTTGTTTTGTCAAAACATACATATGCCTTGGAGTTTGATTTGTTTTCGTGTCACTGAGGAAATTTCCTTTAGTAATGAAGATTTAGTTTTTCATGTGTTCATATTTTAAAAGAATTTCAATCGAGCTTGATTATCTATTTTCATGATGATATGTTTCTCACAACACTTGTACACTCACCTTATTTTGATGTTTTCTCATGATTTCATTTTCATGAGTACTATTGGTGCCATATAGATTTTGAGTGTTTAGTGATCATGTGATTTACATGTGTTTCATGAAAAACAACTTTGTTTTATTCCTTGCTTGAAGGATTTCGTACTAGTTTAAAAGTTTTTCCTATAACTAGTCTGTATTCTTCACTATGGTAGAGATTTTCAAATAAAGCTTATTTTCAAACCTATTTTTGAAAACCCCTACCTTCAATGGGCGGTTGGATGGGAGATCATGTTCATGTATACTTTAAAATGAAAATCATTTAAATCTTGAACCATGATTGGGAGGTATAGTTGATATGAGTCATACACTTGATCTTATTGTTGTTTCAATTGGTATCATTGAATTCTTTCAATTGGTATCAATCTTGACATCCTTTCGTATACTCATATTTGTTTTGCTTTATATATGTATGCTTACACTTCATATAGTATCAATTTCAATTGTGATCTATTTCTTACATACATTTATAGATGATTTATTTGTGCTTCAAGATATCACAAATTTGGTTATGTTAAGCTTGAGTTTTTCAATTGGTATCCATATACAAGCTTTATCATAATTTTAAGATTGCTAAGCTTGAATTTTTTAATGAATATCATGTTTCAATTGATTTGATTTTCAATTGGTATCTTATTTCAAGCCTATGCATATTTTCTTTTGGTATTTCATAAAGGGGGAGAAAACTCGTATTTTATATTTCAATTGGTATTTGGTTTACCATTGTTTCTGTTTCCCACTCCCTATCTTTATGATATTGAAGTAAGTGGTATCATATGCATATAATGAAAAATATCTTCTTTTGGTATCAAGATGCTATTTGTTTCCTTAAATTTGGTATCTTTTTTAATATCTATTGGTATCTAGTTTACTCTACATATGTTTCTTTTTGATATAAAATGTTGCGTGTGTTTTAATACCTTGTTTAATTTCAATTGGCATTGTCATATCTTATTTTTATTTCATTTGATATCATAATGCTCTTCATAGACATATGTTTTAAATTGGTATCATATTGGTCTTGATTTCACCCCTTAGAATAGTTTATTAGTTCCTTGTTTCAAACATTAGGGGGAGAAAACTTTGTTTCTATCATGCTTGTTTTACCCCTTTGTTGATGATTGACAAAAAGGGGAGAAGAATTTGGAGATTATATTATGCATGATTTAGTTTTGAGAAAAATTAGGAGTTCATATGCATGCTTTATGCATAAGTTTTTCTGTTTTATTTTCATTGATATCAAGAGCATGTTTTGAGTCTTTATTTTCATTTGGTATCTAGAGCTAAAAACAAAACTCATAATAAGTTTTGGTCTCATGGTAATTTTGTTTTCATGATAGTTTTGTTTTCATTGGTATCAAGAGTTTTGTTAGTATATTTTATTTGGTAACAAGAGCATGGTTTGACAACTTATTTGTTTTATTTAATTAGTATCAAGAACATTTGTTTTATTGGTATCAAGAGCATGTTTCATATGCATATTCATTTTGTGTCAAGAACCTTGTTTATATGCATCTTTATTGTTTGTTTATCCCTATGCATGAGTTAAGGGGGAGCTTCCTTGAAGCTTTACTTTAATCCATGCATATATAACTCCATGAGTTTTGTCATCATCAAAAAGGGGGAGATTGTTGGCCCAAAGACTTTCCACTCTAGTTTTGATGATGATTAACTCATGTAGTTATGTGTACTAATAATCTTGTGATTTCAGTTTCAGATCATTTGTCAAGTTATTAGTAGGTGATTAGCTTCAACAAGATGATTTGGAAGCTACCCACATGTTGATTCAAGAGCCCAAGCGTCAAAGATCATATATAGCACTTGCTCGGTGGATCAAAGAGTTTTGGATCGAGTCGACTTGGAGATTGCGCTCTACAAGAAGACTTGGAGATTGCGCTCTACAAGAAGACTTAGGTATCCATAGTCTAGTTTTGTGTTTAGATCCTAATTGTAAAGATTAGTATAGTATGATAAGCTCAAGTTCACAATACACACACGTTTCATGTTTTGAATATTGGTTTTCGGTTTTTGGTTTAACCGATCTTGGTTTACATGAATAGAGTTTATATCAAAACAAGTTTACATGGTTTAATGTATATTAGATTTGTTCTATATACATGCATGCTTCAACTATTTAAAGAAACTTAGTTTGATATTCTATTTCATGTGTTTTATGTTTTGGTATTTCTATCAAAACATATATTTTGGTATTAATGACAAAAACTATAATATGTATATGTTTCATGTATATTGAATTTCTATCAATATGCATCATTCTTCAAAAGTGTTTAAATATCATGTTTTTGTATTTGGATGAGTTTTAGACAAAACGTATTTTCTATTCCAAGTTTTAGAAAATGCAAGTTTTGGTTTCAGGTAAAAATGACAAGGTACAAAAATAGTTCACATCGATTGATATTTGAGTCAAAACTTTTATCACATGTTTATATATCAATGCAAAATGTTAAAACTATTTTTGGGGATTTTTACAAGATTTAAAAGGATTTATTACAATATTTTTACCCCTGTTTTTCTGGGCTATTTGCTGTCTGCCAGGCGTGGTCGGTCGACCGAACGGTCGACCGCACCTGTAGCCGGTCGACCGTCCGAGTCGACCGACGTGCACGGGGACGTGCACGCATGCTACTCTTGTAGCCGGTCGACCGAGCGGTCGATCGACTGAGAGCAGACTTGCTCTCTGTTAGTTTGGGTCGACCGGGCGGTCGACCGGGTATTACAACGTTCAAAAATTCGAACGTTGGGCGGTCGACCGACCGGTCGAACGACAGGGCAAATCTGGCAAAAATAGCTGCCAACGGCTAGTTTCCAAATCTGCCTATATATACCCCATTTGCAAGAGTTTTTCACTAAGATTTTTTGTGCGAAATTTTTCATACTCTCTGGTGTTTTTACAGCAATCAAAAGAAGTTTTTGAGCTTGAATTGAACTATCCATTTGGTGTTTTCATTAGGGTTTGGAAAATCAAAGAAAGGGTTTTTGGGAAAGGATTTTGATTGAACTTCTCTATTTTAGTTTCAGTTTTTCCCAAGGTTTTTTCTTTGTGATTTCTAATTTCCATTTCTTTGGTTTTATCCACACTTGAGCAAAAATCTACTATCTATATCTATAGGGTATTTGTGTGGGAAAAGATATTGTTTGTGGTTGTTGTGTTGACCACCAAGTTGTAACCCAATCTTTACTTGCTTTGTGCTTTGGGTTGTATCCCTCAAGTTGTGAGGTGATCCTTGTATTGGTGTTTGTTGTTGGTTTGGAATTTGCCTCAAGGAGGAGGTTGTGATTGTTTGGTGTTTGCCTCAAGGAGGAGGTTGAGATTGTTGGATTGGAGTTGTGCCTCAAGGAAGAGGTTGTGTTTGTAAGGAGAGGAGTTGGGTACTCCTTGTAATTGTGATTGCCCCAAATCCTCGGTGGAGGTTCCCTTTGTGGGAGTCCTTTGTGGACAAGCTAGTGGATTGGAAATCCTTCGTGTGTCGAAGGCGGGGATGTAGAGCTGGGTGCTCGAACCTCGGAACATATCTTGTTGTTTGCGCTTGATCCATTGGCTCTCTCTCTAACTCTCTCTTTACTTTGTGCCTTGCATCTACTTATATTGCTCATTCATATTTGCTTGGCTTGGTTGTGTGCATCACTTGTTGATAGCACTTGAGTGCTCATTGCTATTAAGTTTTTAATTCCGCATTTAGTTCATAGATTAGCTATATCACCTATTCACCCCCCCTCTAGGTGACTTTACAATTGGTATCAGAGCTAGTGCTCCTGATATTTAGGTTTAACCACCTAGGAGTGAGATCTTGGTTTGCTAATCTTCTTTTGCATTATCATTTGCACTCATTTAGTTTGCTCTCATGGATAGCCCTCCTATGTTTGACCATATTAGACTTGATGTTTGGAAGGCCAATATGCGTAGGCATTTAAAATCACTAGGTCATCTAGTTTATCAAGCCTCCACACAAGAATCATTCCCTAATAGTAGCAAGCATAAAAAGGCAAATGCATTAGCACTTAGAGCACTTAGAGCATCTCTCAATGAATTTCTTTTACCCGCTTTTGATCATTATGATTCCGCTTTTGCAGTTTGGAGCATCTTGACGTCTCCCGAGCTACCCGTGATCATCAACAAGATAAGGAGATCTAGGAGAGACAAGTCCGAAGAGCATTGCTTCATGGTCCAAGGGAAGAACTCCCTTGAGGTACATTCGAATTCTCAACTAGATGATTGCTCTAGTTCTTATTGCCATGGTTGTTTTGAAGTTCAAAATTTAAATGTTGAACTTGCCTCTAAGCTTGAAAAGTTTATTGAAAAACATAACTCTTTAAAAGAAAAGCATTTTGATTTGCAAAAAGAAATGAAGGATTTATGTTTCACTTTTGAAACGGTTTTGCAAGAGAAAGAAGAGATTACTAGTGAACGTGACTCACTTGAATCTCAACTCGAACTTGCACTCAAAGAGATTGAAATTTTGAAAAACAAAAATGATTATGATGATATTGTAGAAAACAATGAGGTTTTATCTTCTAAGTTAGATCTTGCTTTTAAAGAAAATCTTACTTTGAAAAATAAAATTGATTTAATTACAAAAGAATTGGATTTGGTTTTGAATAAAAATAAATCTTTGCAAAATGATATTGATATTCATGTTTGCCATGCTAGAGTAGCTTCTACTTCTTGCACACCTATAGCATGCTCCACTTTATCTTCTAGCATTGAAAATGATATTATTGTTTTGAAGAAAAGTGTTGTTAGTTTGGGCTCCACCTTGAGCCATTGTGCCATGAACCACACACGTTTGGAAACCTTAGTTCGCAAGAAACAAGTTCCACCCTTGCATGCACACCCATCACGGCATACACATGCTTCTCATGATCATCACCATCACATGTATGCTCACGTGTACACATGTACACATTGTGGTCGTAAAGGCCACCTTGCTAGATTTTGTTATGATCGCATTTATCATGAAAATTTAGTAACTAATTTTGTTTGGGTGAGAAAAGAAACTAACCCCCGTGGACCCACTAGAAAATGGGTACCAAAAACCACCTCCTTGACTTTTGATGTAGGTGGGAGCTCTCGCATCACGTGAGAGTATTGGTGCCTTGAGGTGGATGCGTTCTAAGCTTAAAATAGAACCATTTGGATGCTTCACTCTCAAGGGGATTTGGTGGGAGAACCACCATTGGTTTGGAGAACTAGAGAAGTGCCCTTCATCGGATTTGATATCATTCTCTAACTCCCATTTTATTTTGCATGCTTTTAATGTTCATCTATTTATAGCATGTGTTGTTGTTCATTATGCTTATGCTATGTTGTTAGATTAGTGTTATACATGTTTAGTTACTTGAACACCCATGTTTCATATGGATCTATATTTAGTGTTCTCTCCTTGTTTAGAACTAACATGTATGCCCTAGATCTAATGCACATACATTTGCATTATGACCATTTGGATGTTTATGATTTTATGATGTTTTGTTTTATTTACCATGTTTTATTGTTTCATGATTAGTATGATATTTGCCATGTTTATTAGACTTATGCTTTACATGATTAGTTATTGAGACACCCATGTTTAGTATGGACCCATATTTTGTGTTCTCTTTATGTTTTAGCTATTATGTTTATCATAGGTTTAATGCACATGTCTTTGTCATGCAAATCATATGATTGTATGACTTTTGTTTTAATGATTCATGTTTTGATAAATAACTTGTGTTGTATGATTTCTAATTTAGCCACATGTTTTGATGTTTATAGGCTATCATGTATTTCTTGATTCTAATAGCATGTGGATGTTCTTCATGATCATTTTTATGATTGATTTGTATCCCGTTTTATGCTTAATGAGTTGGATATATGCTTAGATGTTAGTTTTCATTAAAACTAGGATTTATACTTGTACATAGAATGGGCCACAAATAAATCTTTATATATGTTTGTTCTTGGATGCCTATTTGTACCCATTAGATGTTCTATTATAGTCTAGTTTTGATGATTCATGCATTCAAACATGTATTCCTATTTTTGATGTGTTTTCTATGATTAAGTGTTTTCACTTCATGTATATGTCTATTTTGCCAAACCTTAAGATATACATGTATGCCCCTTGAGTCATTTGCTTTTCATGCAAATCTATATTTTGGACTCAATTGTGTTTAGGGATATGTATGTATACTTTTGTTTTGTCAAAACATACATATGCCTTGGAGTTTGATTTGTTTTCGTGTCACTGAGGAAATTTCCTTTAGTAATGAAGATTTAGTTTTTCATGTGTTCATATTTTAAAAGAATTTCAATCGAGCTTGATTATCTATTTTCATGATGATATGTTTCTCACAACACTTGTACACTCACCTTATTTTGATGTTTTCTCATGATTTCATTTTCATGAGTACTATTGGTGCCATATAGATTTTGAGTGTTTAGTGATCATGTGATTTACATGTGTTTCATGAAAAACAACTTTGTTTTATTCCTTGCTTGAAGGATTTCGTACTAGTTTTAAAAGTTTTTCCTATAACTAGTCTGTATTCTTCACTATGGTAGAGATTTTCAAACAAAGCTTATTTTCAAACCTATTTTTGAAAACCCCTACCTTCAATGGGCGGTTGGATGGGAGATCATGTTCATGTATACTTTAAAATGAAAATCATTTAAATCTTGAACCATGATTGGGAGGTATAGTTGATATGAGTCATACACTTGATCTTATTGTTGTTTCAATTGGTATCATTGAATTCTTTCAATTGGTATCAATCTTGACATCCTTTCGTATACTCATATTTGTTTTGCTTTATATATGTATGCTTACACTTCATATAGTATCAATTTCAATTGGGATCTATTTCTTACATACATTTATAGATGATTTATTTGTGCTTCAAGATATCACAAATTTGGTTATGTTAAGCTTGAGTTTTTCAATTGGTATCCATATACAAGCTTTATCATAATTTTAAGATTGCTAAGCTTGAATTTTTTAATGAATATCATGTTTCAATTGATTTGATTTTCAATTGGTATCTTATTTCAAGCCTATGCATATTTTCTTTTGGTATTTCATAAAGGGGAGAAAACTCGTATTTTATATTTCAATTGGTATTTGGTTTACCATTGTTTCTGTTTCCCACTCCCTATCTTTATGATATTGAAGTAAGTGGTATCATATGCTTATAATGAAAAATATCTTCTTTTGGTATCAAGATGCTATTTGTTTCCTTAAATTTGGTATCTTTTTTAATATCTATTGGTATCTAGTTTACTCTACATATGTTTCTTTTTTGATATAAAATGTTGTGTGTGTTTCAATACCTTGTTTAATTTCAATTGGCATTGTCATATCTTATTTTTATTTCATTTGATATCATAATGCTCTTCATAGACATATGTTTTAAATTGGTATCATATTGGTCTTGATTTTACCCCTTAGAATAGTTTATTAGTTCCTTGTTTCAAACATTTAGGGGGAGAAAACTTTGTTTCTATCATGCTTGTTTTTACCCCTTTGTTGATGATTGACAAAAAGGGGGAGAAGAATTTGGAGATTATATTATGCATGATTTAGTTTTGAGAAAAATTAGGAGTTCATATGCATGCTTTATGCATAAGTTTTTCTGTTTTATTTTCATTGATATCAAGAGCATGTTTTGAGTCTTTATTTTCATTTGGTATCTAGAGCTAAAAACAAAACTCATAATAAGTTTTGGTCTCATGGTAATTTTGTTTTCATGATAGTTTTGTTTTCATTGGTATCAAGAGTTTTGTTAGTATATTTTATTTGGTAACAAGAGCATGGTTTGACAACTTATTTGTTTTATTTAATTAGTATCAAGAACATTTGTTTTATTGGTATCAAGAGCATGTTTCATATGCATATTCATTTTGTGTCAAGAACCTTGTTTATATGCATCTTTATTGTTTGTTTATCCCTATGCATGAGTTAAGGGGGAGCTTCCTTGAAGCTTTACTTTAATCCATGCATATATAACTCCATGAGTTTTGTCATCATCAAAAGGGGGAGATTGTTGGCCCAAAGACTTTCCACTCTAGTTTTGATGATGATTAACTCATGTAGTTATGTGTACTAATAATCTTGTGATTTCAGTTTCAGATCATTTGTCAAGTTATTAGTAGGTGATTAGCTTCAACAAGATGATTTGGAAGCTACCCACATGTTGATTCAAGAGCCCAAGCATCAAAGATCATATATAGCACTTGCTCGGTGGATCAAAGAGTTTTGGATCGAGTCGACTTGGAGATTGCGCTCTACAAGAAGACTTGGAGATTGCGCTCTACAGGAAGACTTAGGTATCCATAGTCTAGTTTTGTGTTTAGATCCTAATTGTAAAGATTAGTATAGTATGATAAGCTCAAGTTCACAATACACACACGTTTCATGTTTTGAATATTGGTTTTCGGTTTTTGGTTTAACCGATCTTGGTTTACATGAATAGAGTTTATATCAAAACAAGTTTACATGATTTAATGTATATTAGATTTGTTCTATATACATGCATGCTTCAACTATTTAAAGAAACTTAGTTTGATATTCTATTTCATGTGTTTTATGTTTTGGTATTTCTATCAAAACATATATTTTGGTATTAATGACAAAAACTATGATATGTATATGTTTCATGTATATTGAATTTCTATCAATATGCATCATGCTTCAAAAGTGTTTAAATATCATGTTTTTGTATTTGGATGAGTTTTAGACAAAACGTATTTTCTATTCCAAGTTTTAGAAAATGCAAGTTTTGGTTTCAGGTAAAAATGACAAGGTACAAAAATAGTTCACATCGATTGATATTTGAGTCAAAACTTTTATCACATGTTTATATATCAATGCAAAATGTTAAAACTATTTTTGGGGATTTTTACAAGATTTAAAAGGATTTATTACAATATTTTTACCCCTGTTTTTCTGGGCTATTTGCTGTCTGCCAGGCGTGGTCGGTCGACCGAACGGTCGATCGCACCTGTAGCCGGTCGACCGTCCGAGTCGACCGACGTGCACGGGGACGTGCACGCAGGCTACTCTTGTAGCCGGTCGACCGAGCGGTCGATCGACTGAGAGCAGACTTGCTCTCTGTTAGTTTGGGTCGACCGGGCGGTCGACCGGGTATTACAACGTTCAAAAATTCGAACGTTGGGCGGTCGACCGACCGGTCGACCGACAGGGCAAATCTGGCAAAAATAGCTGCCAACGGCTAGTTTCCAAATCTGCCTATATATACCCCATTTGCAAGAGTTTTTCACTAAGATTTTTTGTGCGAAATTTTTCATACTCTCTGGTGTTTTTACAGCAATCAAAAGAAGTTTTTGAGCTTGAATTGAACTATCCATTTGGTGTTTTCATTAGGGTTTGGAAAATCAAAGAAAGGGTTTTTGGGAAAGGATTTTGATTGAACTTCTCTATTTTAGTTTCAGTTTTTCCCAAGGCTTTTTCTTTGTGATTTCTAATTTCCATTCCTTTGGTTTTATCCACACTTGAGCAAAAATCTACTATCTATATCTATAGGGTATTTGTGTGGGAAAAGATATTGTTTGTGGTTGTTGTGTTGACCACCAAGTTGTAACCCAATCTTTACTTGCTTTGTGCTTTGGGTTGTATCCCTCAAGTTGTGAGGTGATCCTTGTATTGGTGTTTGTTGTTGGTTTGGAATTTGCCTCAAGGAGGAGGTTGTGATTGTTTGGTGTTTGCCTCAAGGAGGAGGTTGAGATTGTTGGATTGGAGTTGTGCCTCAAGGAAGAGGTTGTGTTTGTAAGGAGAGGAGTTGGGTACTCCTTGTAATTGTGATTGCCCCAAATCCTCGGTGGAGGTTCCCTTTGTGGGAGTCCTTTGTGGACAAGCTAGTGGATTGGAAATCCTTCGTGTGTCGAAGGCGGGGATGTAGAGCTGGGTGCTCGAACCTCGGAACATATCTTGTTGTTTGCGCTTGATCCATTGGCTCTCTCTCTAACTCTCTCTTTACTTTGTGCCTTGCATCTACTTATATTGCTCATTCATATTTGCTTGGCTTGGTTGTGTGCATCACTTGTTGATAGCACTTGAGTGCTCATTGCTATTAAGTTTTTAATTCCGCATTTAGTTCATAGATTAGCTATATCACCTATTCACCCCCCTCTAGGTGACTTTACAGTTGGTATCAGAGCTAGTGCTCCTGATATTTAGGTTTAACCACCTAGGAGTGAGATCTTGGTTTGCTAATCTTCATTTGCAATATCATTTGCACTCATTTAGTTTGCTCTCATGGATAGCCCTCCTATGTTTGACCATATTAGACTTGATGTTTGGAAGGCCAATATGAGTAGGCATTTAAAATCACTAGGTCATCTAGTTTATCAAGCCTCCACACAAGAATCATTCCCTAATAGTAGCAAGCATAAAAAGGCAAATGCATTAGCACTTAGAGCACTTAGAGCATCTCTCAATGAATTTCTTTTACCCGCTTTTGATCATTATGATTCCGCTTTTGCAGTTTGGAGCATCTTGACGTCTCCCGAGCTACCCGTGATCATCAACAAGATAAGGAGATCTAGGAGAGACAAGTCCGAAGAGCATTGCTTCATGGTCCAAGGGAAGAACTCCCTTGAGGTACATTCGGATTCTCAACTAGATGATTGCTCTAGTTCTTATTGCCATGTTGTTTTGAAGTTCAAAATTTAAATGTTGAACTTGCCTCTAAGCTTGAAAAGTTTATTGAAAAACATAACTCTTTAAAAGAAAAGCATTTTGATTTGCAAAAAGAAATGAAGGATTTATGTTTCACTTTTGAAACGGTTTTGCAAGAGAAAGAAGAGATTACTAGTGAACGTGACTCACTTGAATCTCAACTCGAACTTGCACTCAAAGAGATTGAAGTTTTGAAAAACAAAATGATTATGATGATATTGTAGAAAACAATGAGGTTTTATCTTCTAAGTTAGATCTTGCTTTTAAAGAAAATCTTACTTTGAAAAATAAAATTGATTTAATTACAAAAGAATTGGATTTGGTTTTGAATAAAAATAAATCTTTGCAAAATGATATTGATATTCATGTTTGCCATGCTAGAGTAGCTTCTACTTCTTGCACACCTATAGCATGCTCCACTTTATCTTCTAGCATTGAAAATGATATTATTGTTTTGAAGAAAAGTGTTGTTAGTTTGGGCTCCACCTTGAGCCATTGTGCCATGAACCACACACGTTTGGAAACCTTAGTTCGCAAGAAACAAGTTCCACCCTTGCATGCACACCCATCACGGCATACACATGCTTCTCATGATCATCACCATCACATGTATGCTCACGTGTACACATGTACACATTGTGGTCGTAAAGGCCACCTTGCTAGATTTTGTTATGATCGCATTTATCATGAAAATTTAGCAACTAATTTTGTTTGGGTGAGAAAGAAACTAACCCCCGTGGACCCACTAGAAAATGGGTACCAAAAACCACCTCCTTGACTTTTGATGTAGGTGGGAGCTCTCGCATCACGTGAGAGTATTGGTGCCTTGAGGTGGATGCGTTCTAAGCTTAAAAGAGAACCATTTGGATGCTTCACTCTCAAGGGGATTTGGTGGGAGAACCACCATTGGTTTGGAGAACTAGAGAAGTGCCCTTCATCGGATTTGGTATCATTCTCTAACTCCCATTTTATTTTGCATGCTTTAATGTTCATCTATTTATAGCATGTGTTGTTGTTCATTATGCTTATGCTATGTTGTTAGATTAGTGTTATACATGTTTAGTTACTTGAACACCCATGTTTCATATGGATCTATATTTAGTGTTCTCTCCTTGTTTAGAACTAACATGTATGCCCTAGATCTAATGCACATACATTTGCATTATGACCATTTGGATGTTTATGATTTTATGATGTTTTGTTTTATTTACCATGTTTTATTGTTTCATGATTAGTATGATATTTGCCATGTTTATTAGACTTATGCTTTACATGATTAGTTATTGAGACACCCATGTTTAGTATGGACCCATATTTTGTGTTCTCTTTATGTTTTAGCTATTATGTTTATCATAGGTTTAATGCACATGTCTTTGTCATGCAAATCATATGATTGTATGACTTTTGTTTTAATGATTCATGTTTTGATAAATAACTTGTGTTGTATGATTTCTAATTTAGCCACATGTTTGATGTTTATAGGCTATCATGTATTCTTGATTCTAATAGCATGTGGATGTTCTTCATGATCATTTTTATGATTGATTTGTATCCCGTTTTATGCTTAATGAGTTGGATATATGCTTAGATGTTAGTTTTCATTAAAACTAGGATTTATACTTGTACATAGAATGGGCCACAAATAAATCTTTATATATGTTTGTTCTTGGATGCCTATTTGTACCCATTAGATGTTCTATTATAGTCTAGTTTTGATGATTCATGCATTCAAACATGTATTCCTATTTTTGATGTATTTTCTATGATTAAGTGTTTTCACTTCATGTATATGTCTATTTTGCCAAACCTTAAGATATACATGTATGCCCCTTGAGTCATTTGCTTTTCATGCAAATCTATATTTTGGACTCAATTGTGTTTAGGGATATGTATGTATACTTTTGTTTTGTCAAAACATACATATGCCTTGGAGTTTGATTTGTTTTCGTGTCACTGAGGAAATTTCCTTTAGTAATGAAGATTTAGTTTTTCATGTGTTCATATTTTAAAAGAATTTCAATCGAGCTTGATTATCTATTTTCATGATGATATGTTTCTCACAACACTTGTACACTCACCTTATTTTGATGTTTTCTCATGATTTCATTTTCATGAGTACTATTGGTGCCATATAAATTTTGAGTGTTTAGTGATCATGTGATTTACATGTGTTTCATGAAAAACAACTTTGTTTTATTCCTTGCTTGAAGGATTTCGTACTAGTTTAAAAGTTTTTCCTATAACTAGTCTGTATTCTTCACTATGGTAGAGATTTTCAAACAAAGCTTATTTTCAAACCTATTTTTGAAAACCCCTACCTTCAATGGGCGGTTGGATGGGAGATCATGTTCATGTATACTTTAAAATGAAAATCATTTAAATCTTGAACCATGATTGGGAGGTATAGTTGATATGAGTCATACACTTGATCTTATTGTTGTTTCAATTGGTATCATTGAATTCTTTCAATTGGTATCAATCTTGACATCCTTTCGTATACTCATATTTGTTTTGCTTTATATATGTATGCTTACACTTCATATAGTATCAATTTCAATTGGGATCTATTTCTTACATACATTTATAGATGATTTATTTGTGCTTCAAGATATCACAAATTTGGTTATGTTAAGCTTGAGTTTTTCAATTGGTATCCATATACAAGCTTTATCATAATTTTAAGATTGCTAAGCTTGAATTTTTTAATGAATATCATGTTTCAATTGATTTGATTTTCAATTGGTATCTTATTTCAAGCCTATGCATATTTTCTTTGGTATTTCATAAAGGGGGAGAAAACTCGTATTTTATATTTCAATTGGTATTTGGTTTACCATTGTTTCTGTTTCCCACTCCCTATCTTTATGATATTGAAGTAAGTGGTATCATATGCTTATAATGAAAAATATCTTCTTTTGGTATCAAGATGCTATTTGTTTCCTTAAATTTGGTATCTTTTTTAATATCTATTGGTATCTAGTTTACTCTACATATGTTTCTTTTTTGATATAAAATGTTGTGTGTGTTTCAATACCTTGTTTAATTTCAATTGGCATTGTCATATCTTATTTTCATTTCATTTGATATCATAATGCTCTTCATAGACATATGTTTTAAATTGGTATCATATTGGTCTTGATTTCACCCCTTAGAATAGTTTATTAGTTCCTTGTTTCAAACATTTAGGGGGAGAAAACTTTGTTTCTATCATGCTTGTTTTTACCCCTTTGTTGATGATTGACAAAAAGGGGGAGAAGAATTTGGAGATTATATTATGCATGATTTAGTTTTGAGAAAAATTAGGAGTTCATATGCATGCTTTATGCATAAGTTTTTCTGTTTTATTTTCATTGATATCAAGAGCATGTTTTGAATCTTTATTTTCATTTGGTATCTAGAGCTAAAAAACAAAACTCATAATAAGTTTTGGTCTCATGGTAATTTGTTTTCATGATAGTTTGTTTTCATTGGTATCAAGAGTTTTGTTAGTATATTTTATTTGGTAACAAGAGCATGGTTTGACAACTTATTTGTTTTATTTAATTAGTATCAAGAACATTTGTTTTATTGGTATCAAGAGCATGTTTCATATGCATATTCATTTTGTGTCAAGAACCTTGTTTATATGCATCTTTATTGTTTGTTTATCCCTATGCATGAGTTAAGGGGAGCTTCCTTGAAGCTTTACTTTAATCCATGCATATATAACTCCATGAGTTTTGTCATCATCAAAAAGGGGGAGATTGTTGGCCCAAAGACTTTCCACTCTAGTTTTGATGATGATTAACTCATGTAGTTATGTGTACTAATAATCTTGTGATTTCAGTTTCAGATCATTTGTCAAGTTATTAGTAGGTGATTAGCTTCAACAAGATGATTTGGAAGCTACCCACATGTTGATTCAAGAGCCCAAGCGTCAAAGATCATATATAGCACTTGCTCGGTGGATCAAAGAGTTTTAGATCGAGTCGACTTGGAGATTGCGCTCTACAAGAAGACTTGGAGATTGCGCTCTACAAGAAGACTTAGGTATCCATAGTCTAGTTTTGTGTTTAGATCCTAATTGTAAAGATTAGTATAGTATGATAAGCTCAAGTTCACAATACACACACGTTTCATGTTTTGAATATTGGTTTTCGGTTTTTGGTTTAACCGATCTTGGTTTACATGAATAGAGTTTATATCAAAACAAGTTTACATGGTTTAATGTATATTAGATTTGTTCTATATACATGCATGCTTCAACTATTTAAAGAAACTTAGTTTGATATTCTATTTCATGTGTTTTATGTTTTGGTATTTCTATCAAAACATATATTTTGGTATTAATGACAAAAACTATGATATGTATATGTTTCATGTATATTGAATTTCTATCAATATGCATCATGCTTCAAAAGTGTTTAAATATCATGTTTTTGTATTTGGATGAGTTTTAGACAAAACGTATTTTCTATTCCAAGTTTTAGAAAATGCAAGTTTTGGTTTCAGGTAAAAATGACAAGGTACAAAATAGTTCACATCGATTGATATTTGAGTCAAAACTTTTATCACATGTTTATATATCAATGCAAAATGTTAAAACTATTTTTGGGGATTTTTACAAGATTTAAAAGGATTTATTTCAATATTTTTACCCCTGTTTTTCTGGGCTATTTGCTGTCTGCCAGGCGTGGTCGGTCGATCGAACGGTCGACCGCACCTGTAGCCGGTCGACCGTCCGAGTCGACTGACGTGCACGGGACGTGCACGCTGGCTACTCTTGTAGCCGGTTGATCGAGCGGTCGATCGACTGAGAGCAGACTTGCTCTCTGTTAGTTTGGGTCGACCGGGCGGTCGACCGGGTATTACAACGTTCGAAAATTCGAACGTTGGGCGGTCGACCGACCGGTCGACCGACAGGGCAAATCTGGCAAAAATAGCTGCCAACGGCTAGTTTCCAAATCTGCCTATATATACCCCATTTGCAAGAGTTTTTCACTAAGATTTTTTGTGCAAAATTTTTCATACTCTCTGGTGTTTTTACAGCAATCAAAGAAGTTTTTGAGCTTGAATTGAACTATCCATTTGGTGTTTTCATTAGGGTTTGGAAAATCAAAGAAAGGGTTTTTGGGAAAGGATTTTGATTGAACTTCTCTATTTTAGTTTCAGTTTTCCCAAGGATTTTTCTTTGTGATTTCTAATTTCCATTCCTTTGGTTTTATCCACACTTGAGCAAAAATCTACTATCTATATCTATAGGGTATTTGTGTGGGAAAAGATATTGTTTGTGGTTGTTGTGTTGACCACCAAGTTGTAACCCAATCTTTACTTGCTTTGTGCTTTGGGTTGTATCCCTCAAATTGTAAGGTGATCCTTGTATTGGTGTTTGTTGTTGGTTTGGAATTTGCCTCAAGGAGGAGGTTGTGATTGTTTGGTGTTTGCCTCAAGGAGGAGGTTGAGATTGTTGGATTGGAGTTGTGCCTCAAGGAAGAGGTTGTGTTTGTAAGGAGAGGAGTTGGGTACTCCTTGTAATTGTGATTGCCCCAAATCCTCGGTGGAGGTTCCCTTTGTGGGAGTCCTTTGTGGACAAGCTAGTGGATTGGAAATCCTTCGTGTGTCGAAGGCGGGGATGTAGAGCTGGGTGCTCGAACCTCGGAACATATCTTGTTGTTTGCGCTTGATCCATTGGCTCTCTCTCTAACTCTCTCTTTACTTTGTGCCTTGCATCTACTTATATTGCTCATTCATATTTGCTTGGCTTGGTTGTGTGCATCACTTGTTGATAGCACTTGAGTGCTCATTGCTATTAAGTTTTTAATTCCGCATTTAGTTCATAGATTAGCTATATCACCTATTCACCCCCCCTCTAGGTGACTTACATCACACACACACACACGTTATGTATATATAAAACTTTGGGAATATGATCATCTTTGTATGAATACATGTACATATATATTTGTAATTTTTAATATATGTTCATACAAATATGTGTAATAAAGTGGTATATGAGTATATTGTGTAAATACAAAAAAATAAATCAAATACCAAGAAAAATACCATAATAATATATTGAGAAGTTCTTAGCGGAAAGGGGTAGGTGTGCATGAGATGGGTAGACAGATGGGTAAGATCTTGCTTGGGAGTGGTGGAGACATGTGGCTTAATAAGAGGAAAAGAATTGATAAGAGTAATAAAATTATGATGGGGGTTTTGTGTAAATGGGGGATGAATATTCCCCATCTCTCTCTTTCCATTCTCAAGCTGGAAATTCATCATCCCCAATCTCAAAAAAATCCCTAAATCAAATCTCTCACCCTCTCTCTCAATCTCTCCTCCCTCTCTCTCTCTATCTTTTTCTCCCTAACCCCCTCTCTTTCCCTCTGGAGAAGGCGCGGCCCACCCCCACCCTGGGGCGCGCGCGGCCACACGCGCGACCACGCGCGCGGCCGCGCTGGCAGGTCGCGGCCGGGTGGCGCGCGCGGCCTAGAGGTGGTCGGTGTGGAGGGGGGACAGCAGCCCATAAACCTTGGTCTCATACACTCTATCTCTGTATTGATAAGTCAAAACTCTAAGGAAAATTAGCCTTCTCTCTCTTAATCCTCATAACTCAATTCTCTCTCTTTTTTGCTCTACCGAAGGGCAACCCTAGCACTGGTGGAGGCTCAGCGGCCATGAAGAGGAGGAAACTATGGTGAGGGAGTTATTCTAAATTTTTAGATTTTGATCCCCTTGACTTGAACTTGCATCTATATGAATCATGTTTAATTATTGTAAATTGCTCTTAAAATTGGTGATTAAGAACCCCTCCCCCTAGCTCAATTTTGTGAAATTATTAGCATGGGTTTCGGTCTACCTCTAAAATTTAGAATCTTGGGGTGTATGTTACAAGTGTAGATTGTGTATGATGGTGTGATTTGTAAGGTTGTGGAGAGGGTGTTATGGGTTGATAGGATGCTATTTAACATGTGTATAGGCACCGAGCTAGCAAGATAGGTGTTGATATTTTTGAGTAGAAATTATTCTTTTGTGTGAAAATAATAATATGTTTATGTGCCATCTTTATGTGTAGCTTATCACTAGTTATAAGTTACGGAATAACAAACGTGATTTGGCTTTATGTCCATTGGAGTTGGTTTTAGTGCAATTTGGTATCCTCATTCGGGAAGTCTCCCTACCTCTAGGGTAAGGACTATATTAACGATGTAATGGAACCAAGAGCTCTCTCATTATCCTCTGCGGTTAGATATTAGGGTGGTATAATATAAGAAACTATTGTTGCTTCATGAATACAAAATTGTTAACATACATAAAATTCTTCAGTTTTGCGAAACCTTGTCTTTTTGGGTATTGTTATGAACTAGATAATTATGACGACTCTTGGATTATAAATGACTATTTTGCAAATTTCAGCCTTTCCTAAAATGTTTGACTTTATTTCACAGCTAAAAACTTATTGAAGAAATCAATATGTACCTTAAACAAATTCTCCCATTTAGATTTGTATACTTAGAATAGATCAAATATCCCAATTACCCGTATATTCTTTATTTTGAAATATTAGGAAGTCGAGATTGGCGCTGAAAATTCATGTGCACATGATGAATGGATAAGCCATAGAGAAACGTTACAGTACCCTGTCCTACAACTTGATCATCCTTAAGATTTCTTGGCTGATCATGGTGAATTCCGCTGGGAAGAGGAATAAGTACTGTCTAACAATGATGCCTTACCTTAGACCTTAATGGGTTTCAATCACCCAACAGAACCCCTTTTTATGATTAGTGAACTTTTGAATTTATGAAATTTGTTATAGGTATGGTCATTGCTCAGTGCACCTTAACCTGATATTTAGTCGTGATTCATAATCCATAGTCGAGGATTGGCTTCTTATTGCGTGCCCCATTATAAGTTCACATGGGACTTTAAATTAGTATCCTGTGATTATCAGACATGACAATTAGTTACCCCTTTTGATACCTGCCAAATCTTATTCAACTCTCGTAGGGTATAATACATAATAGGATATGTATCCCTTCCTTTTCTTTTTGTATTTCATGGAAGCTCTTGAGACCCACCTCCAATCCTAACTAACTCAGAAATGCCTTTATCCAGGATGTGGGGTATGTTATCTATTATATGAAATTATTAAGAAAGTCTACTCAGGACTTATTGGCAGTGGTTACTGACAAACACCTTTCTATTCAAAAAATTTTCATAGGAATGTAGAGAGCTAAATATTAAAATTTTGAACACTGCTATCTGGTACCCTATTTGTGGGGAATTTCTGTGTTGGTAAACCCAAACCCTTATGAGAATATATGATTACTCTAGGGCGCACAGAGCATTTATGATGTATAAATGTAGTTAGTGTCGTTAATTAGACCTAATAATCGGATTACAAAAATTAAATATAATGAAAGCTAATCATCAACCAAACGAGAAATTCGACCCTAGTTTAGGGTTGAGTTTTGGTTACCACTGAGCTTATATATGATTAACATGAAGCTTAAAAGTTAATACTTAACCCAATATCTAAAATTGGATGATGGACTGGTTATATCCAAAATCTAATTATTGTAAAATAGATTGGAGGGTCGTCGATCCTCCGGAAACTTAATGGATTGTTATTGGGACTCGCAGGATAATTGGGCACGTGTTAATTATTATCTATTTGGTAATTAAAAGCATCATGACAAATATGAACATCAAGAGACAAATGAATAAAATTGTATATAGCTTAAATTGATGAGTTCATAAATAACTGATATTCTAGGAACTCTCAGAATTTATCTTGGGAACACGAATGAAAAATAAGACATATCGACTGGGGCAACGGTATCCAAATGATAGTCTGCATTATGTTATGTTTGATGAAATAATCATTAGCTCAATACATGTGTCAACGAGTGAATTAGAACTCTTAGCTTAATTAAGCTCGAATAGTAAGAAGAATTGGGCTTGATCACGTGTTTAACCAATTGACTCTGATAATGACCGATGCGTAGTAAATCACATATTTACATTGAATAATTGAACCTAATTATGACACTATTATTATTATATACAATAGGCTGATGAAGATTGAAGAATTCACTAATCCTTAAAAAGCTAAGATTTGATGGTTGATTGATTAATAACTACTGAATTAAAGTTAAATTAGAGAAACAATATACCCTTGATTATACGTAAAATTTTGATGAATTGAAATAAAAAAAGTTACTTAGGTGTGACCTACTTGAGCTATCTATAATTAATAGTTTTGTTTAGGGTATTGGTAAATATTTAATGTGTAATTAAATGATGGTTATGGATGTGAATAGCATATATGTTTGAAATTGCGTGCACATTGAAAAATTTTATGACCTTGATCATGTGTGACATGTTGGTGATATATATATAAGTAACATGATCAAGAAAGTTGAATACTAATAATATGAATGAGAACTCTACCAATAATAATGACATGCGTATATCACTACAGTGCCGACTTGTGAATTTTATATACACTCATATACCGTGAACCGCAGGCATTCTTTAGAAACAAAATTGAAGAACTAGGAAGCAAACTATAATAACTGATTGACTTTTCGTATTGTGATAAACTGATGATTACTTGTGTGCATATATACGTATATGTCTATTGCATTCTTTGTATATTTAGAGAGGAAGGGGCCGGGCGGGAGTTGGTAGGAGAGGGAAGACAGTGTTACTTTTATATATATATTACAAGAGACATTTTACCAGTTTTCTAGTGATTTCTTGCCTACCTTTTAAAGAGTTATAAAATAAGTTTTTGAGCTTCAAATTTATATCTTTATCTTGTTTCAAAGTTTTGAAAAAATCAAAGAAAAATAAGTTTTGGGAAATCTAGTTCTAGTTTTCATTTCACTATAATTTCAAGAGTTTTCCCATGAGTTTTCTCTTTGAGTTTCTTTTCTAAAAACTTTGTGCACTCATATACTTGAACTTTTCATTGAAAATCTATCCTCTAGGATCTTGTTTGTGAGGGGTTTTGTTTGTGGTCTTTAGAGATCACCAAGTATTTGTTTGTGATCTAAGTGATCACTAAGTTGTATTTCTTCCTTTGCTTTAAGCTTGGCTTTGTGCCTACCCTCTTTTGTATAGGTGTGAGAGTTGGAGTTGTGTACTCTTTGTTTGTATAGTTGTAATTTTTCGGTCGAGCTCCCTTTGTAGAAGATCCTTTGTAGATAGTAAAAATCCTTCTGTATGAAGGCAGGGATGTAGAGCCGTGGCTCGAACCTCGAAACATATCCTAGTGTTTGCATTAGGATCTTTCTCTCTCAACTCTCTCTCTCTCTTTATATCTTACGGTGTTAGTATTGCTCATATTCATACATGCTTGATATTGTTTGTGTGCTCATACTTGTATTCAACCAAGAGTGCTATTGAAGCACCTCAACTCATAATTTAGAGAAATCATGAGATGAAGTTTCAGGGCCCGTCAGGAGGAATTTGGACTCACTCTTGGTTATACATAGTGTGTATGTGTAAAAGTTTTTAATTTTGCATTATTTATCATCACGTTAGCACTATACCTATTCACTCCCCTTCTAGGTGTATTTTTCACATTCTTGAGTCTAACTTCTTTTCATGTGGGATGTAAATTCTAGCTTCCACTAGGCAACCCCAACTATGTAAATGTCTTAAACTAGATTTCCTACCAGTCCACAACTCGAAAGGAGTTGATAGAACTGCCTTACTAAAAACTCTATTTAAGAGATATTACTGTCTTTAATGCTTCTCCCTACAAAGAATCAGGTACCTCGGAATGACTTATCATACTCCTAATCATGTACATAAGTGTATGATTGCGCCTTCAGCAACTCTGTTCTGTTGTGGTGTTCCTGGCATCGTATATTGAGCACGAAAGCCTCACTTTTCTAAGAATCCGGCAAAAGGGCCAGGATTTTGTCCCGACTCATTATATTTACCATATTACTCACTATCTATATCTGATCTGATAAGTTTAACCTTTCTATCTAATTTTCTTTCAACCTCAGTAATGTACACCTCAAGGACGTCAACGACTTGAAACTTTTCATGCATTAGATATACATAACCGTAATGCGACAAATCATCTATAAAAGTAATAAAGTATTTCTCTCCGTGCAAAACAAGGAATAGAGAGAGGTCCACGAATATCTGTATGAATAAGTTCAAGAAGCTCATTGCTTCTTATGGCACTTTTCTTACTGTGTTTGGTTTGCTTTCCTTTAATGTAATCCACACATAAGTCAAAATTAGTGGAATCTAGTTTCTCCAAAACTTCATCTTTCACTAATCTCTCAATTCATTCCCTGGAGATATGCCCCGGTCATCTATGCCACAAGACTGAAGATTTTTCATTAATTCGCCTACGTTTGAACCAACATCTGAATGCAGTGCTATTAACGATTGTGAAAACTCAAGATTCAAAGAAACTTTATATAAACCATGATATAAAGTACCATAACCAACTGTAATTGAAATATACATCAAACTGAGTTTACCACAATTAAACAAAGCTTAATATCCAGATACATCTAATCTGGATAAAGAAATTAAATACCTAGAAATAGACGAAAAATATAAAGTGTTTTCAAGATTCATTTCGTGACTCGTCTCTAGCAGATTCTAACAACTATCACCTCCACCTTAAAATGGTTCCCTATACAGATGAATTGTTCACTTTGCCTTGATTTTCGGCTTGTAAGGATCCCTGCATTGTGTTAGTCATATGTGTCATAGCACCAGAATCTATCCACCAAGTATTAGAAGGAACTTCAGCAAGATTTGATTCATAACATGCAAAAGAAAGATTCTTACCTTGCTTGCCAAGCTTTGCGCTTGCTGCAATCCTTCTTCACATGTCTTTTCTTGCTACAAAAGTAGCATTTGATAGTAAAATTTTTTTCTGCTCCTGAGTAGCTTTTCCAGATGCATTACCTTTCTTTAGTGGAATTGATTTGACTTTCCATTTTTTCTTAGTAGGTTCTTAAGTTGCCAGTAAAGTAGAATGATGCCCTTCCTGCTTCAACTACACTTCCTCTTGAACGCACATGTTTGTCAATTCATTTAAACTCCAATTATCTTTATTTGTATTGTAGTGGATCTTGAATGAACCAAACTGAGAAGGAAGTGATTCGAATGAATTGAACCAGAAAGGACTCGCATTCATTCCCAAATAATTCAATATTGCACCTTTATCTGTCTTGTCAATAATGTGTGATCGGGGTAAAATCATGCACGAAAATGTGGAATTTAGAAAATCAATGAAATTATGTGAGCTTTGGCTTCCTCGATACTTTCGTTATAGCATACTGGCTATACGAGTCGAATCCACAGGAACAGGAGGCAATAAAAACATTTACAATTCGTTCACGTGTATGTTAACAAGTTCTTCATTGTTAAAGAAAAATACAAAAGAAAAGAAAAGAAACCTAGATGTGATAGGTGGAGTAGGCGATGAAAACGACGATGTGAAAAACAAGCAGGAAGTGGTTGTGGGATCTGTAAAACAAAATAAGAAATAGAAATGAAGTGAAAAGTAAAGTGATTTGAAGGTGAGTTTAAAAACACATAGAAAATAAAATAAAACTTGTTGTAAAGAGGATAAAAACAATGGTGAACTAAGAAGATGGTGAAAACATCGATAAGAAAAGAATGAAATGGTTTTGAAAATAAGTAAAAAGAGAAGAAAGTTCATGGTTACTAATTACTAAGTGCTCAACTAATCATACTAATCTCTTAGTAATACTTGCCTCACATGGATTCTTGACCACCATTAATCCTGAGCTTCTTCAAGAGACGATACAAAGTATGGCATATAAAATGGTTCTTCACATTCAAACTTGCATCAAGAGTAAGCTAATAAAAACATTGATCATCAAAACCATTAAATAAAATAAGAGAGTTAGCTTGTTAGCAAGTTAACTAGTTAGTGTTGGCCCAAGGTTACAATCAACCGGTTTTTGAGTTTTGATGATCACAAAACATATATAGCTATTTGTACTAATCATTTTTAGTGTTTTAAGTGTGTTTCAGGGTTCTAAGGATTCATTATGCGTTTTTCGTAAAGAAAGATCGTTTCGACTCAAATCGGATCATTTCGGGTTCAAGATGTAAGATTTTCAAGATCACACATGGAGGAGCCCATTTGAAGACTTTGTAGTCACCTAGAACTTATGTAAGAATTAGTTTGTTAAAGTTTGAGGTTGTGGTAAGTTGGCTCAAGAAATCACACACACTTTTTCAAAATACGGTTTTTATTTTTGGTTTTTGTTTTAAGTTCATGCTTTGATTTCTATACATGACTCAAATTTTTATAAATTTTATATCTTGTTTATATCATGTATACCTACCTTTTCAGCATGATACTTAGCCATATATCCCTACAAAATTAATTTGAAAAATTTCCAAAGTTCAGAAAAAATCCTATAATTTTATCTGTTTCAGGCCTGACGGTCGACCGGTGTATTCCAGGCCTGGCCGGTCGACCGGGCCGGTCGACCGAGCCTTAAGACCAGGGCGTGCATGTTTTTGTGAACGTCTGTCAGCCGACCAACCGGTCGACCGACTGGAAGCAGCTTGCTCTCTGTTTTTGGTCGGTCGACCGGGTCAGTCGACCGACAGTTCTAAACAAAATTTTCTTTTGGCTTCCGGTCGACCGACCGGTCGACCGAGTCCAACGGCTAGTTGCTAATTGGACTGTCGGTCGACCGATAGCCGTCTCCAGACGCCAACGGCTAGTTTTCTGAGATTTTATTTTGGGATTTGTTGGAGTTTTTGGTGTCAGCTAATCCTGAAATTTTGATAGCTATTTTCTGACCTAATGAGCTATTTGTAATCATGTTTTGATCCCCTTTAATCCCTATAAATAGTGGGGATTGGTCACTTGCAAAAAAATAAGAAATATACCTAGTTTTTCAAGTTTTTAAAAAGAAAGAAAAAGTTTCAAAGGCTTTCAATTCTCTAGTGCATTCTTGGCTATTGGTTTTTCAGTTGTTTTTCAAGCAAATTTTCATTACAAATGAGTTTGTTTTCTCACTACACTTCTTGAGCCATAAACCCTCCTCATTCTATAAGGAAGTTGTAAAGAGAAGTTTGTGATCTTTTGTTGATCACTTGGTTGCTTGTTCTTCTTGTGTTGAGATCCCTCTTCGGTGGAGGATTGTAATTGGTAGAGTTCGGTACTCCGGTCTTCGGTAGACCTTGTAATCGTTCCTCGGTGGATTTAGTGGAAACCCTTCACGGCGGTGAAGGCAGGGAGTAGAGCGGTGGCTCGAACCTCGAAACAAATACTTTGTGTTTGCGATTGTTTTTCTTATTGCTCTCCACTTCTAGCTTGTGTTATTGCTCTTAATTTCTTGCTTGATACATATCTTGTGTGCACTTCAATATTACATCCATAAGTTGTCGATCATTATTCATACAACAAGATTGCAATACGCACCTCAAACTCTTATTTAGAGGAATCACGAGGAAGAAGTTCAGAACCCTTCACCGGGTATTCGGCTTCTAATCTTGTTTTAGGCGATCGTTGCATCATATATTCATACTTGTTCAAAACGATCTTAAGATTAGCATTAACACCTATTCACCCCCCTCTAGGTGTTTTACAATTGGTATCAGAGCATTGGTCTCTAGGCTCTTGGCTTAACAACCTTAGAGAGATCATTATTGCTAATCATTTTTCATCTTCATTCATTTAGTAAAAATGGCCGAAGGAATTAAGACCCCACCAAAGTTTGATGGCCTTAACTTTCCCATATAGAAGGTTAAGATGACCGTATTTTTACAATCCCTAGGAAGCCGGGTTGCGAAGGCGGTGACCAAACTATTTAGTGTACCCACCGGTGATGAGGACACTTGGTCTGATATTGAGACTGAAGAATTTGATGCTAATGTTAGGGCACACTATGCATTACTCCACGCACTTAATGATGATGATATCTCTAGAGTTATTCATTGTAAATTTCGCACATAAAATTTGGACTCACTTGCTTGCCACACATGAAGGGACTTCACAAGTTAAGAGGGCTAAAATAGACCTTCTTCGGTCCTAATATGAAAACTTTTCTATGCAAGAAAATGAAACTATAGATGAATGGTTACAAAATTTACAAAGATTACTAATGGACTTTCTTCTCTAGGTGACGTCATTGACAACGACCAAAGAGTAAGGAAGATCATCCGGGCTCTCCCTCCATCTTGGGAAGTCAAAGCCACTACCTTGAAGGAACTTAATGACAAGGAAGAGATGGAGCTTATAGATCTCATTGGGAACCTCAAGACTGATGAGATGGAGAGAAAAGTAAGAGAAGAAATGGCTCCCTCCAAGAAGAAAACTATTGCCTTCAAGAGTCATTCAACATACTCCGATGAAGACGATGAAGAAGAAGATGATGAGGAGCTTTCACTTCTTGTTAAGAACATTCGGAGAATGTATAACAAGGCTAAGTTCCAAAATAAAAGGAGATGGCAAGGCAAAGAAGAAAAGAAAATTATTTGTTTCAATTGCCAAAAGCCGGGTCATATTGTTGCGGAATGCCCTGATAAAGTCAAGCCCTCCACCTCCAAGAAGCCATATAGAAAGAAAGCATTAAAGGCTACTTGGGATTCCGAGAGTGAATCTGAGGAGGATGTCGACACCGCCAAAATGTGCTTCATGGCAAATGAAAGCACAAGCAAGGTAATTTTCAATACTTCTACTGATTGTGAACTTTCCATGGATGAACTAGGAGAAGCATTTGACGAACTTTCTCATAACTATGACTTTCTTAAAAAGAAGTATTTGAAAATGAAAAAGGAAAATGAATTTTTAAATCACAAAGTTTTCACTCTTTCAAAAGAAAAGGATGAATTGCTTTCTACACTTGTTTCTACACAAAAAGATTTTGAGAACTATAAAATATCTTGCAAAGGTAAGTTTCAACAAATTAATGAAAATGAAATTTCTATGCTAAAAGAGAAAATTGATTCTTTAGGAATAGTTTTGAAAAAATGTGAATTTGATAAGAATAGACTAGAGGCTATGTTTCCTAAGAAACAAGTCCCTAAGAAACATTCTCATGCTATTCATGCTCATGTTCATAAATCACAACCTTTACATCATGCCAAACACCCTAAACATGTACACACTCCACACACACATCATGCATACATGTATGATAAAGTATTTTTATGCACATATTGTGGCTGTAAAGGTCATTTAGTTAGATTTTGCTATGATAGACTTAATGCTTCACATCATAATGTTTGGGTTCGGAATACTAACTTTCAAGGACCCAAGAAGATTTGGGTACCAAAGTCAACAAATTTGTTAAATGATGTAGGTACCATCCAAGGCCCAACGACGTAAAGGATTGTGGTATCTTGATAGTGGTTGCTCAAGGCACATGACTTGGGATATCAACAACTTTGCAACCCTATCAAGATACCATGAAGGTGGCACCGTCACCTTCGGAGATGATGCCAAAGGAAAAATCATCGGTATTGGTAATGTTAAACTTGATACATCCCCTTTAATAGAAAATGTTGTTTTGGTTGATGGCCTCAAGCATAACCTCTTGAGTGTTAGTCAACTTTGTGACAAAGGTTTTGATGTTGTTTTTGATAATTTAGCTTGTAGAGTTATTGATAGACAATCTAATACATGTATATTTTCTGGTTTTCGTGAATGCAATGTTTACATGATTGACATGTCTAATATGTTTTGCAATGCTACTTGTTTAAAAGCCCTCGATGATGACTCTTGGTTGTGGCATAGAAGATTAGGCCACATTTCTTTTGACCATCTATCTAGGATAAACAACAAGGAAATGGTGAAAGGTATTCCTTGCTTGAACTTTGAAAAGGATCGTGTTTGCGACGCGTGCTAACTTGGAAAACAAACCAAGTCTCTTTCAAGTCAATTAAGGATATCATGACATCACGTCCCTTGGAGTTGATCCATATGGATTTGTTTGGTCCTACACAAACCAAAAGTCTAAGTGGGAATCGGTTTGCTTTTGTTTTAGTTGATGATTTTTCGCGTTTTACTTGGGTTTTCTTTTTAGAGCACAAAAATCAAGCCTTTTCATATTTTCAAGCCTTTAAGAAAAGAGTTGAAAAGGAAAAAGATTCTTCTATTTTAAGAATAAGAAGTGATAGAGGTGGTGAATTCAATAACCTACCCTTTACCACTTTTTGTGAAGAACATGGAATTAAGCATGAACTATCTTGTCCTAGAACTCCACAACAAAATGGAGTAGTAGAGAGGAAAAATCGGACATTACAAGAGATGGCTAGGACAATGATTAATGAATATGGTCTCCCTCGTTATCTATGGGCCGAGGCCGTTAACACATCTTGCTATATATCAAATCGAGTTTTCTTATGCAAAAATACTTCAAAAACATCTTTTGAGATCTATTTTTCTAGAAAGCCAAATGTTTCTTACTTTAAGGTTTTCGGTTTTAAATGCTTTGTTTTGAATACTAAAGACAATTTAGGAAAATTTGATGTAAAGTCTTATGAAGCAATTTTTGTTGGATATTCTAATACTAGTAAAGTTTATAGAGTTTTCAACAAGTCATCTTTAACTATTGAAGAATCTATTCATGTAAAGTTTGAGGAATCTAATGTGTTTGTTAAGAATGTTATAGAAATAGATGCTTTAAATGAAGATATGGAGAGAGTTACTTTGAAGGACTCACCTACTATTGAAGATATGCCAAAAGATGATGAAGGAAAAGAAGTTCAAAATAATGAGGTTCAAGGAAATGAAAATCAAGTGGAGCCTACTCAATAACTTCCAAAAGATTGGAGATTCAATCCTCATCATCCCAAGGATCTTATTATAGGTGAAGTATCTAAAGGGGTAACTACTCATTCTAAATTTCATGATTTATGTGGACACTATGCTTTTATTTCTCACTTTGAACCCAAGAACATCCTCGAAGTCGAGGCCGACTCATATGGTTGCTAGCCATGCAAGAGGAGCTCAATCAATTCGAGCGCAACCAAGTTTGGCATCTTGTTCCTAGGCCCCACGATAGACCAACAATTGGTACTAAGTGGATCTTTAAGAACAAGTTGGATGAATCGGGAAATGTTATTAGGAATAAAGCTAGGTTAGTTGCCCAAGGTTACACTCAAATCGAAGGGATCGATTTTGAAGAAACCTTTGCACCCGTAGCACGGCTTGAAGCTATACGGATGACACTTGCATTTGCTTCTTATAAAGATTTTAAGCTTTTTCAAATGGATGTTAAAAGTGCTTTCTTAAATGGATTTATTGAGGAGGAGGTGTATGTTGAGCAACCCCCCGGGTTTGTTGATCCTACACATCCGGATTTTGTTTTCAAACTTGACAAAGCTCTTTATGGTTTAAAACAAGCCCCTAGGGCATGGTATGAAAGACTTTCCTCTTTTCTAATCTCTTATGGTTTTAAGAAATGAAAAATAGATACTACTTTGTTTACAAAGCATGTTTAAAATGATATACTTATAGTTCAAATTTATGTGAATGATATCATATTTGGTTCTACTAATGAAAATTTTTGCCAAGCTTTTGAATCATGCATGAAGGAAGAATTTGAGATGTCTATGATGGTGAGCTCAACTATTTCCTTTGTCTCCAAATCAAGCAAAAGAAGGATGGGATCTTCATTAATCAAACCAAGTACACAAGGAACTTATCAAGAGATTTGGGCTTGAAGGAGCTAAAACAAGCAAAACACCCATGGCAACTACAACAAAGCTTGACAAGGATGAACAAGGTACATGTGTAGACATTAAGCTTTACCATAGCATGATTGGTAGCTTGTTGTATTTGACGGCTAGTAGGCCGGATATTATGTTTTCTGTATGTCTTTGTGCTCGATTTCAATCGTGTCCTAAAGAGTCCCATTTGATTGCGGTAAAACGCATTATTAGATACCTTAAGGGCACAATTGAAATGGGTTTGTGGTATCCGAAGACCGGACAATTTTCAATGACGAGTTTTTCGGATGTCGACTATGCGGGTTGTAGGGTAGATAGGAAGAGTACAAGTGGAACATGTCAATTTCTTGGTAATTGTCTTGTTTCTTGGTCTTCAAAAAAGTAAAATTCGGTAGCCCTTTTAACCGCCGAGGCGGAGTATGTTGCAGCCGAAGCTTGTTGTGCACAAGTTCTTTGATGAAACATACTCTCCTTGACTATGATTTGCATTTTGATCATATTAAAATATTTTGTGATAATACTAGTACTATTCATATGACTAAAAATGCAAATCAACATAGTAAGACTAAGCACATTGACATTCGGTATCACTTTCTTAGTGATCATTATGAGAAAGGTGATATTGATATTGATTATGTTTCTACCGATTTTCAACTTGCCGATATTTTCACAAAACTACTAGACTATATGATCGATGGGGAAACTAGCACTCAAAACTGGGTTTTATGTAAAATCGATGTAAAAGCTCGAATGTGCTAATGTACCCTCGATACTTCCGTTATAGCATTGGCTCAACGGGTCGTATCCACAGGGAAGGGAGGCGATAGAAGCATTAACAGTTTCTATTCACGTCTTTAGTTAACAGTTCTTCTTTGTTGAAAGAATGATAAAGAAAATAAAAGAAAATCCAGAATGTGGTAGGTGAGGAGAGCGATGAAAACGGCAAAGTGAAAACAAAATAGAAGTGGTTTGGAAAATGAATAGAAAAGAAGATGGAACAAAGGTAAACTAAGAAGGCGGTGAAAACACGATGGAAATGATCAAAAGAAACTTGAAAATGATTTCTAAAACAAACTAAAAGGAAAACTCATGGCTACTAACTACTAAGTGATCCACTAACCATGCTAACCTCTTCGAGATAGTTGCCTCACATTTTGATCCTCGGCCATCACAATCCTTGGCTCCAAGAGACGATACAAAGTATGGCTCATGGATGGTTCATCACATTCATAACATTGCAACAAGAACAAGCCAATACAAGCATCACTCATTACACTACTAAAAAGAATGCATGAAATAAAAGAGAGTTAGCTTGGTTAGCAAGTTAGCAAGTTAGATGTTAGAACCCATCATCTTTGGCCATCAATGGCTCTTGCAAGAACAAGGCCTTGTAGAGGCAACCCGATTCATGTGGATTATCAAGTAAGTGGTTAGATGGTTAGTGGTTAGTAGTTAGATTGCCATGAGAAGAAAAGTTAGCAAGAAATCATGTAGAAGGTGAAGGAGATTACATTAGAAGAGAAAGGAGGCATCTTTACATAGAGTGTCTCTATTACATCAATCCCTTGCTTTCTCTCTCTAGAAATCACTCAGCCCTACTACAATGATCTAAAAAAATGAAAATACAAGAAATGAAGAACACTCACCGACACTACTCTTAAAATCTGCACCTACTCCTAAAAACGAAGACTGCTCTCGTTTTGGCCTCTGCAGGTCTATTTATAGGCCAAAGATCCTTCTAGAAGACGAGACGGGGCCACGCGTCGAAAATCGACGCGTGGCTCCGTACTATTGCCGCGGAAACGCGGCTATTGCCGCGTTTCCACAGCAATAGCAGGGAGAGAAATCCCTGAATTTCGTCAGATTGTTCCTCTGGCTTCGTGGGTTGTCAGGGTATATCCCGTTTCTGGTATTTGCACCCGAATTTTCGTCTGACAAGCGTAGGAGTCTAGGTTCAATGCATCTTCTAGAGAATCCTTTGCTTGGCCTCCAAGTAATGCGGGATTAATTACCATTTAATTGGGTTTCATTAAGCTCTTATTCCATCTTTGCCCTTGGACTTTGGATCTACCTGCAATAAAGATCAAAACACGGTTTAGATCGACAATTTATTCATAAAGTGGTGAGAGAATGCGACATAATAATGCAGAATTGTAGACTAATCACACCCCATACTTATTCTTTTGCTCGTCCCGAGCAAAACAAGAAAAGAAAAAACTATACTACAAATGTTATTACGCCACTTTCGCTGGTGACGCGATTGCACTGAGCGTGTGCAATAAGCCGTTAAACCTCTAGGTTACCCTAGAGGAGGAGTGTTGTCTCCTGAGGGTTTTCAGCGGATTGCACCCACAAAATCCATAAAAAAAGAAGACAAATGTTAGTATTTTGAAAACGCATTTTGAAAGAGAGACAAGTTTATGAAATATTTTTGCAAAAATATAAGCGATCTAAGGTCATAAGTCCACCAAAAATCATTCTTTCTTAAATTTAGTCTCCATGCAAGATCTTGTTTTCAATTAAGGTAAGAATTCAAAATTGGATTGAATATTTTATCTCTCATAAAAACCTAGATAATATGCACTCTGTGATAGTGAAGATTTTTGGGATTTCAACTCTAACCATCAAGCCATTTATTTATATTATTTTTTTTCTCTTCCCTTAGTTTTATTAGGCTTTCTAGTTCACCCATGTAGCGAGCCTATAACCGATGACTCCCAAACCAGATGGTTTTAGGGCACCAGATGAGAAAACATCCCTCGGGTTTAAGGACTCGAGTAAACAAGGCCACAAAACTAAAGGGGATTATTTGCTTCTTTTGACCACCGTTAGGCGTGAATAATCATGCTTCTTGAGGCACAATTATCCAGCTTAATAAGTAATGTTTTATTTATATATTTTTTTCTTTTATTTATTTATTTTTTTTCTTTATGGCATTTTAGGTCTTTGTTTCCATCCCAAAAATGTGTAAGTGTGAAGTGTATATAATCTAAGGCAAAAATTCAAGATAAAATTATCTCTCCAATTTATCTTACTTAGCCTATAATTTTAAACAAGATTCATTACTTCAACTAGGTTTAGATGTCATAATTAAGGCTTCCTTAATTTCTAAGATCATCTTAATTTTCTTAAAAATAGATTAAAACTTTGTCTCTTATTTCAAAAAATTTTTAAAGAAAGAGAAAATTCTTATACAAAAGAAAATATTCCTAAAAGTATCCTAAAAGAAGTGTAAAAGAAAGAAAATCTAAAAACTCTAAGTTAGTAAACCCTCCCCCACACTTATCTCATGCATTGTCCTCAATGCATCGTGATATATGTATGCATGAAACAAATAGAGAGGGAAGGAAAAACACCTCAAGGTGGTGGTTCTGGTGGCGGCCTGATTGGTCCACGAAAGGCGACCCAATCATTCTTGTGTGGAGTCCGGAGGAACCCACCAGAAACCTCCATGATACAACCCACTAGAAAGATGTATATATGCATGATTTTTATTAAAAATTTTACCCTATCTAATTTCCAAATTTTCAAAATAATTTCAGACTCAAAATTTTCAAAACCCTTGTCCTAGAATGGAATGATTGATTTGGACTCAGGAAGTACAGGAACTAATATCGACTCAGAAAAATGACTCAAGTCAAGTAAAGGTTCGGGAGTTGAGATCGGTTCTGGAAGAGGGTCCAAATCAAGAAGATGAAGCTCAAGTCCACATTCATTTCCCCATGATGGAATGTGACTATCAAAGATTGGTGATTCAAGTTCAGGAATGACAGGTATGGGAATCAAAACTGACTCTAAAATGTTGCTCAAATTGGGTAACAAAACAGGAGTCAATAGTGATTCAGGAATTTGAACTGGATCACAAACTTGAGAATCAAAGTCACATTCCTCATTAAGTTCAATTCTACAAAAATGAGAACTTACCAATTTATCAAATGGACTTTCAAAAGTATGAAATTGGTCAAGTTCAATATGATCATCATAAGAGATTGGTGATTCAATTCACAATGAACTAGCACTGGATCCAATACTGACTCGGGAAAAGGAGTGAAATCAGGTGAAGATACCGGAGTCATAATTGAATCAGGAAGTAGAATTGAATCACTAATTTGAGGTTCATGATCATATTCATGCTCAAGTTCAATTTCAGGAAAAGGATAACTTGCCAAAATGTCAATGGGATTTAAAGTTTGGACAAGTTCAGGTGGGTGTGCTGAAATTGAATCTTGATTTCCAAAATGACAAGAGTCTTGGGTCATATCAATAGAGTTTGGCATAGTTGAATTGGTCAAAGGTTGATAAGATAGAGTTTCTTCATTCCTAAAAATGTTAACCAATTGACTCAATTGTTCTTCCACCCTATTGATAGACTCGGCATGTGATTTTTGATATTGTAATAAAGACTCCTGCAAGATATCCAAACTCTTGTCTAGATATGATGTATCTCCGAGTGGTTGCTCTAGAATGGGAGTATAAGAATCTTGGTTTTGGAAATTTTGTGAAGAATGTGAGTCAAAATTGTGTTGAGATTGAAGCTTAGACTCACACAAGAGTTCTTTACTCGTTTCCAGGACAGATGGTTGTTCATTATGAAGAGGTAGAACTGAGTAAGACTCTTGAAAATACAATGGAATTGGAGAGGCTAATGTTTCTTGAGTTGTTGCTCGGCCCTCTGTAGATTGGCTTCTAAACTCTTTAGTAACTCAGATTTTTTTTTAATGGGAGGTGCAGAAAAAGGAGTATAAGAAGCGAAATCGGGGTATAAATATTGTGCAAATTGTGGACTAGGTGGATATGGTGGACAAGGAGGTTGAAAATTTGACTCGGGGTACGTGAATCCCCATTGACTCTATGAAGAGTTGAAATTATTTTGGAAATTATAGTCATAAGAATGTGGGTATGGGTTGTATTGATTCGGATAAGGCCAACCCGGTGTATGTGGTTGGTGCATATTGTAAAACGCCGGGTTGGAATTATCCAAATAGAATGGAGTCAGTGTGAAATATGGATTCATGTTCGGATTGAAAGAATTATTTTTGTTGAATGCCATTTCACAAACAATCACAAACAAAAAGAAAAAAAATCAAACAACAAACAAAAAGAAAAGAAAAATCAAAACTAAGCCAATAAGAGGGTTGACCTAGACCTAGATGTCCCTAGGGGCCAACGTCTATTCAAATTTTATTAGGGCTTGAGTTGTGTGAGTGGGGAGATGGATTTTGGGCTAAGGAAGGGTGATTAAATCCCCACCTTATCTTGTATGGGTTTTGCCCTTAAGTTCAATTTGTGCAAGTGTGCAATATAGACAATAGTATAACACAAAGCGATAAATCACCTACGTGTTTGTCCTATGCTATATGCAATGCCATATGTACATCTCCATTCAGATCACAGCAATAGAACAAAATATAGTATATTGGAATTGAATTGACACGTGCCTAAATGCAAATGTCTAAACCGTTTTAAAAGCGTCCAAATACCGTATTTTAGTTCTTTATTTTATTATGGTGTGTAGGCAAGTAAAGCAAGAAAGATAGCAATACAAATCCACTAGCTATTACAATTCACACATCCCAGAACAACACGATATACAATTTTCACAAAACTGCCGCGTTTGCGCGGCAAATGTCGCGGTTGCGTGGCTTTGTTTCAGAATCTGAGCCCCGCTTTCTAGAGCAGGGAGATGCAAAGCTAGGGCTTATTCTGCAATGTTAAGCACCTGTAAATACTGCCTTGCACACAAAAACAGAGAAGACAATGTTAACAAAAACGTGAAATCAAAACCATTCCCTTCCCCGGCAACGGCGCCAAAAATTTGATCGATGGGAAAACTAGCACTCAAAACTGTGTTTTATGTAAAATCGATGTAAAAGCTCGAATGTGCTAATGTACCCTCGATACTTCCGTTATAGCATTGGCTCAACGGGTCGTATCCACAGGGAAGGGAGGCGATAGAAGCATTAACAGTTTCTATTCACGTCTTTAGTTAACAGTTTTTCTTTGTTGAAAGAATGATAAAGAAAAGAAAAGAAAATCCAGAATGTGGTAGGTGAGGAGAGCGATGAAAACGGCGAAGTGAAAACAAAATAGAAGTGGTTTGGAAAATGAATAGAAAAGAAGATGGAACAAAGGCAAACCAAGAAGGCGGTGAAAACAACGATGGAAATGATCAAAAGAAACTTGAAATGATTTCTAAAACAAACTAAAAGAAAACTCATGGCTACTAACTACTAAGTGATCCACTAACCATGCTAACCTCTTCGAGATAGTTGCCTCACATTTTGATCCTCGGCCATCACAATCCTTGGCTCCAAGAGACGATACAAAGCATGGCTCATGGATGGTTCATCACATTCATAACATTGCAACAAGAACAAGCCAATACAAGCATCACTCATTACACTACTAAAAAGAATGCATGAAATAAAAGAGAGTTAGCTTGGTTAGCAAGTTAGCAAGTTAGCAAGTTAGATGTTAGAACCCATCATCTTTGGCCATCAATGGCTCTTGCAAGAACAAGGCCTTGTAGAGGCAACCCGATTCATGTGGATTATCAAGTAAGTAGTTAGATGGTTAGTGGTTAGTAGTTAGATTGCCATGAGAAGAAAAGTTAGCAAGAAATCATGTAGAAGGTGAAGGAGATTACATTGGAAGAGAAAGGAGGCATCTTTACATAGAGTGTCACTCTCTATTACATCAATCCCTTGCTTTCTCTCTCTAGAAATCACTCAGCCCTACTACAATGATCTAAAAAAATGAAAATACAAGAAATGAAGAACACTCACCTACACTACTCCTAAAATCTGCACCTACTCCTAAAAACGAAGACTGCTCTCGTTTTGGCCTCTACAGGTCTATTTATAGGCCAAAGATCCTTCCAGAAGACGAGACGGGGCCACGCGTCGAAAATCGACGCGTGGCTCCGTACTATTGCCGCGGAAATGCGGCTATTGCCGGGTTTCCGCGGCAATAGCAGGGAGAGAAATCCCTGGATTTCGTCAGATTGTTCCTCTGGCTTCGTGGGTTGTCAAGGTATATCCCGTTTCTGGTATTTGCACCCGAATTTTCGTCTGACAAGCGTAGGAGTCTAGGTTCAATGCATCTTCTAGAGAATCCTTTGCTTGGCCTCGAAGTAATGCGGGATTAATTACCATTTAATTAGGTTTCATTAAGCTCTTATTCCATCTTTGCCCTTGGACTTTGGATCTACCTGCAATAAAGATCAAAACACGGTTTAGATCGACAATTTATTCATAAAGCGGGGAGAGAATGCGACATAATAATGCAGAATTGTAGACTAATCACTATGCTAGATTTTTTTTTATTTGTGGTGAGTTGAATGTTTGTGTTATGGATTTATGAAGAAATTTTTTTGAACTATGTTTACCCTTTTTGATGTATGACAAAAAGGGGGAGAAAAAGTAAGCTTATTTTGAGTTTGGAGCTATGCATTTTGACTTTTAGTTTTTGTCTTTGGAGTTTTTAGTTTTTTTGTTGAGAATTTTAGTTTCTATCTATTATGTATATAGCCATTCATTTATTCATATATCCATTCTTTTATACATAGCATGATTTGAGGGGGAGCTTCCATGCTCTTTTCCCCATATTTTTTTTAAAATAACTAGTATGTTTTGTCATCATAAAAAAGGGGAGATTGTTAGCCCAAGGTTACAATCAACCGGTTTTTGAGTTTTAATGATCACAAAACATATATAGTTATTTGTACTAATCATTTTTAGTGTTTTAAGTGTGTTTCAGGGTTCTAAGGATTTATGATGTGTTTTTCCTAAAGAAAGATCGTTTTGACTCAAATCGAATCATTTCGGGTTCAAGATGTAAGATTTTCAAGATCACATATGGAGGAGCCCATTTGAAGACTTTGTAGTCACCTAGAACATATGTAAGAGTTAGTTTGTTAAAGTTTGAGGTTGTGGTAAGTTGGCTCAAGAGCACACACACACTTTTTCAAAATACGGTTTTTATTTTGATTTTTGTTTTAAGTTCATGCTTTGATTTCTATACATGACTCAAATTTTTATAAATTTTATATCTTGTTTATATCATGTATACCTACCTTTTCAGTATGATACTTAGCCATATATCCCTACAAAATTAATTTGAAAATTTTTCAAAGTTCAGAAAAAATCCTATAATTTTATCTGTTTAAGGCCTGACGGTCGACCGGGCCGGTCGACCGGTGTATTCCAGGCCTGGCTAGTTGACTGGGCCGGTCGATCGAACCTTGAGCCCAGGGCGTGCATGTTTTTGTGCACGTCTGTCGGTCGACCGACCGGTCGACCGACTGGAAGCAGCTTGCTCTCTATTTTTGGTCGGTCGACCGGGTCAGTCGACCAACAGTTCTAAACAAAATTTTCTTTTGGCTTCTGGTCGACCGACCGGTCGACCGAGTCCAACGGCTAGTTGCCAATTGGACTGCCGGTCGACCGGGCCGGTCGACCGATAGCCGTCTCCAGCCGCCAACGGCTAGTTTTCTGAGATTTTGTTTTGGGATTTGTTGGAGTTTTTGGTGTCAGCTAATCCTGAAATTTTGACAGCTATTTTCTGACCTAATGAGCTATTTGTAATCATGTTTTGATCCCCTCGAATCCCTATAAATAGTGGGTATTGGTCACTTGCAAAAAAAAACAAGAAATATACCTAGTTTTTCAAGTTTTCAAAAAGAAAGAAAAAGTTTCAAAGGCTTTCAATTCTCTAGTGCATTCTTGGCTAATGGTTTTTCAGTTGTTTTTCAAGCAAATTTTCATTACAACTGAGTTTATTTTCTCACTACACTTCTTGAGCCATAAACCCTCCTCATTCTATAAGGAAGTTGTAAAGAAAAGTTTGTGATCTTTTGTTAATCACTTGGTTACTTGTTCTTCTTGTGTTGAGATCCCTCTTCGGTGGAGGATTGTAATTGGTGGAGTTCGGTACTCCGGTCTTCGGTAGACCTTGTAATCGTTCCTCGGTGGATTTAGTGGAAACCCTTCACGGCGGTGAAGGCGGGGAGTAGAGCGGTGGCTCGAACCTCGAAACAAATACTTTGTGTTTGCGATTGTTTTTCTTATTGCTCTCCACTTCTAGCTTGTGTTATTGCTCTTAATTTCTAGCTTGATATACATCTTGTGTGCACTTCAATATTACATCCATAAGTTGTCGATCATTACTCATACAACAAGATTGCAATTTGCACCTCAAACTCTTATTTAGAGGAATCACGAGGAAGAAGTTCAGAACCCTTCACCGGGTATTCGGCTTCTAGTCTTGTTTTGGGCGATCGTTGCATCATTTATTCATACTTGTTCAAAAAGATCTTAAGATTAGCATTAACACCTATTCACCCCCCCCTTCTTGGTGTTTTACAGTTTGATGTTAGAATCCATCATCATGAGCAATCAATGGCTCTTGCAAAAGCAAAGGCCTTGTGGAGGCTATTAGATTCATATGGATTATCAACTAAGAGGTTAGATGATTTGTGGTTAATAGTTAAATTACCATGAAAAGAAAGTTAGCTAGTCATGTTACAGGTTAGAGAAGAAACCATTGAAGAAAGGAGGAAGTCTTCATAGATTGTCACTATATATTACATTAATCTCTTCCTTTCTCATTGAATGAACTCTGCCCTAATACATGAATCTAAACAAAATAAAAATATAAAACAAAAGAGAAGAAGAACTACACTACACTAAAGAGGAAGAAACCCTAACCTATAGCTCTATGTAACCCCGTCTCTGGTCCAAAATTGCAATATTTAAAGGCATAGAAAGACTCTAGAAGGCGAGACAAGGCCACGCGTTGAGGATCGACAAATGCCTCATTTCCGCGATATTTCCCCGGCAAAACGAGGGACTTAGGTCCCTGGTTTTGGCCTTTGGGTTTGTCCACCTGCAAGAACCTTATAGATATCTCTACTTTTGGATAAATTGGATCCAGTTTTCTTCATATTTGTCCTAAATTTTTGGATCTAATGCACATTCTATCTTGGTTTCCAAGTAATGTGATTTAATTACATGAAATTGAGTTTAATTAGGCTCTAATTCTAATCTCGCCCTTATACTCTTGATTATTTGCAACATAGACTAAAACGCGGTTGAGAAGCGTCATTTTATTCATAAATCAGTAGGAAAATGCGATATACAGATGCAGAATTATAAACTAATCACACCCCTAATCTTATCTTTTGTCGTCCCGAGCAAAACAAAAAAGAAAAACTATACTATAAATATTATTACACCATTTACGCAGGTAATGCTATTGCATTGAGCGTATGTAACAAGCCGTTAAACCTCTAGGTTTTTCTTAGAGGAAGAGTTTTATTTTCTGAGGGTTTTCAGTAGATTATACCCACAAAATGTATAAAGAAAGAAAATAAAAGTTAGTATTTTTGAAAATGCATTTTGAAAAAGAGGAAGAGTTTTTGAAATATTTTAAAAAAATTTAAGCGATCTAAGGTCATAAGTTCACCAAAAATTATTTTTCCTAAACTTAGTTTAGGAGCAAGATCTTATCATCAATTAAGGTAAGAATTCAAAATTTGATTTAATATTTTATCCTTCATAAAACCTAGATAATATGTACTTTGTGATAGTGAAGATTTTTAGAATTTCAACTCTAACCATCAAGCCATATATTTATATATATATATATATATATATATATATATATATATATATATATATATATATATATATATATATATATATATATATATATTTCTTCTTCCCTTAGTTTTCTTAGGCTTTCTAGTTTACCCAGGTTATGAGCCTTTAGCCGATGATTCCCAAATCAGATGATCCTAGGGCACCAGATGAGAAAATATCTCTCGGGCTTATGGGCTCGAGTAAACAATGCCACAAAACTTAGGGGGATTATTTGTTTCTTTTAACCCCTATTTGGCATGAATAATCATGCTTCTTGAGGCATAGTTATCCGGCTTTAATAAGTGGTTCTTTATTTATATATACTATATATATATATATTATTTTTTACTTTATAGCATTTTAGGTCTTTATTTCCTTACTGAAAATGTGTAAGTGTGAAGTGCATACTATCTAAGGCAAAAAATTTTAAGATATTATTATCTCTCCAATCTCTCTTTCTTAACCTTTAATTTTAAAAAGATCCATTATTTTGACTAGGTTTAAGATGTCATAATTAAGGCTTTCTTAGTTCCTAAGATCTTTTTAATTTTCTTAAAAATCGATCAAAACTTTGTCTCTTGTTTCAAAAATTTTTAAAGAAAGAGAAAATTCCCATACAAAAAGAAAAATTCTAACAATATTCTAAAAGAAGTGAAAAAAAAGAAAATCTAAAAACTTTACGTTAGTAGACCCTCCTGAAAAATACACCTAGAGGGGGGGTGAATAGGTGTAGTGCTAATCTATATGACAAATAATACAGAATTAAAACTTTTTACACTAACACACAATGTATAAGCAAGAGTGAGTCCGAATTTCTCGTGAAAGGCTCTAAAACTTCTCCTCACGATTCCTCTAAATTATGAGTTGAGGTGCTTTAATAGCTCTCTTGGTTGAATACAAGTGTGAGCACACAAATAATATCTAGCATGTATGGTTATGAGTAATAATAACAATGCAAGATACAAAGAGAGTGATTGAGTTGAAATCTGCACACAGAATACAGAATTCAGGAATATGGAACAGAAGTGCAAGTGCTCAATGCTATCGCTATAGCGAGTGGATATGCGGGTCGTGATCGACAAGGAGGGACTAGCGATGGAAGCTTTTTGCAAGTTCTCTTTTAAGTTACTTAAAATGATTAAAGTTCTTCTTTTATTTTTTAAAAGAAAACGAAAATAAGTGATGTTAATTTGTGAAGAAAGTGGCAGATTGAGATGATGATTTTGGACAATTAGAAAACTAAGTTAAAGAAAGAAATAAAAGAGTAATAAAAGAGTTGGGAGATGGTGGTGATCTAAACTAAAGGATTAAAAGAAAAAAAAAAGAAAATTAAAGAAATTACCTACCTCTTCCAGTTGGTGATTTACCTGGAGTCCTTATCAACGGTGTACCTTTTCTTGAAGGCGAGCGAAGCATGACAAATGAGATCTTCTCCATTCCCGATCTATACTATGAAATAAAGGTGCAAGCTATACTACCATAGAAATAGTTGTTCATCACCATAGGCCATCAACGAAACTTACAAGAGCGAGAAAACTTTGAAGCTATTGGAGTTGTTTGGATTCACAAACACAGAAGAGAAAAGCAAAAAAAACAAAAGTAGAAAAAGAAACTTCAATTGAATTGAATAACAACAAAAGAAAGGAAGAATACTTAAACCGGTGTCACTCTCAGTATAAGCATCACTCTTGTTCTCCCATGAAACTCTTCTTCGATCTAAGTTACATAAATAAATTACATTAAAAAGTGAAAAAAATCTAAGTTAAACCCAAACAAAAATCTACTCTATTATCTGATTGATCGTCCTGTACACTGAGAAATCTCAGTATTTATAGGCAAAAACAAAAGGGGAGAGTGTGAGAAGATAGGGGAGCAAAACACGCCCCGTATCTTAACCAACTGGCTTGAAAACGCGGCCTAGGTGTAGCCAGGTGGCCACACCCAGGGGGTGCTGATCCCTGGTTTCTCGATCTCCTTTAATCTCTTAATGGATTTTCAGATTTTGATCCTGGATTTGTTTAAACCTCCATTGATCTTTGGCATTAACCAATTGATTTGTGAAGATCTGTTTTAACTACTTTTTTAATTGATTTTATCTTCTTTGATTTGCCTTGATCCTTGATTTAAATTTAATTCTAAATTAAATCAGAATTTGTGTGGGCTTTGGGCTCGTTTTCTCTTCCTTCTCCTTGGTAATAGGCTTGCATTTTATTAAACAAAAATAAGACTAAATATATGATTTATTAGACAATAAATATGAGAATGTGACATTATATATGCAATATTGGTGATTGGTCATCAATAATGCATTTTTTCATTCATATTTTCATACTTAATTTTTATAAAACATTACTATTTAATTCATTTATTGTTTAGTAATGTGCAGACCATCATGATCCAAGAAAGCCCAAGAGAATGCCCAAAAGAAACCAAAAGCCCACAAGAAATACGAAAATAAAGATTAATTGGAAAAATAAAAGAAGCATATTTTCTATCTCAATTAAATTTGGGTTTTAAATTAATATGATTTAAAACCTAGAGGAGGAGAAGGATAGACCAAGATTAATCATCATCCTAATTAAAGATAGAGATGGATTTCTATTTTGCTTGCACCACAAGAAGAAGATAAAGGAGAGAAAATCTGAATTTAATTTGGATTCAGACTGGACACTCTTTAGTATTTCAATCATAACATTCTCTATCAAAACTTAAATTTGATGGTTCAAGATGCGCCAGAAAGAAGACTTGAAGGATTACAACTCTTATGATGATCAGACTTTCCAATTCATCCATCATTGAGCCATATTTAGCAATCAACACGATAATAAGTTGCAGATCAGAATTGAATTTTTACATAAAATTCTCGATAAGTCAAATCAAGTTTGGAGATAAGAGGAGAATTCAAATTCAGAAATATTTAGCTCATTTTATCTTCTTACTCTTCTTATTCCTCTGATTTTCTCCTATAAATACCCTTGCAGAGCAAAAGTGGAAGGGTAGATCTCAGAAGCTCAAGTCTAAGGTTTCCTTTAGATCCTCTTTCTTTCTGATTTATTTGTTTTTTTAGTTTTTTTCACTTTGAAAAAGAGTTGAAGAAAGGAGAAAGCTTTATACTGAGTTGGTGACAGATTCAATAAAAGGTCATTATTCTTTTTCAATCTATATGCTATTTAATTTGTGTCTCCTTTTTTTTTTTAGTTTCTTTTCTCTTTTGCAATCTTTAAATACACCATGCTAAATTCTACCATAATTATGTGTAACTAATTCCTTAACAGCTTGCTAATCTCTCCACCAATTAAAACCTAGATCTATGAAGATAAATTGATTGAACTCTATGCATGTAAAAAACCCTAGGGTAAGTAAATAATTCTTGAAGATTAGTCATGAATTGAGTTAAACTAGGTTTAGGGTATACTATTTAATAATTATTCTTAGTTTATACTTAGATGCTTTGATGGTTTAACGTTAAGTTAAAACTATTTTCTTAAACTATACTTTGGGATTTTGATAAATCGATGCTTAGTTTTATCTAGTGTACTATTTTAAATAGGGTTTAATCTCTTTCTAACTTTTATTTCTTGGATTTGAAGCAACAATCTAGGGTTAATCTTTATAGGTTCAGCATGATATTTATTCTTGATAGACTAATGTTTGGTTGTGGTTGATGATTAGTTGGCTATGCTTGTTCTTTCTATTTAAAATATTTGCTTACAATCATAATTTCTTCTTTTACAAGCTAATTATTAGAGAATTTGTTCCGAAAAGCTTCCATCGCATTCTTCCCTGTGGATCGACCCGTATAGCCCTTGCTACGCGGTTACATTGAGACGAGACTAAGAACTTTTTAAATTTAACTCTTTCTTTATTTCTAATATAATTCCCTTCTCAATCAAAATTTTGGCGCGCCGAGGAGGGAACGATACGATATTCTCTAAAGCTAATTTTTTTTTACAGGATCTGATAATAGGAAAACTAGTTGCAGCTAAGGACATACAGCTACTCTGTGCCTCTATCCTAGAAGGCAGAGCAATGTGGCCTACTAAATAGCCGTGCAAACGCGGCAATTGCAGCATTTCCGCGACATTAGTAGATCACTACTAACTGATCTTTTGTAGGTTGCTGCAAATTGTAAAGTCGCTTTGATAATTTTTTCTGTGATCACCCTGCATACTGCTAATTAATTAATAGTAACCTATCAGTTAACTAATTAAAAAAAATTAGACTCTTGCATCATAGGCACGTGTCTATTTAAATTTTCTTAATTCTTGTTGAAGAGTGCTGGCGACAAGGTATGTTCGCATTGCATATAGACTAGGAAGCACCCTTGGCTGATTTACTGCTTTTGAGTGAATTCTTGTCTATTGCTTTACACGTATACTAAATCACTTTAAGGGCAAAACCTATAAACAAGATAAAGTGGGAACGTCATTACCCTACCTTGGCCAACAAATCATCTCTGTTGCACTCACAATCCTAACCCTAAAATAAAAATTGACTAGACGTTGGCCTTAGGTTAACTCAGACTCATTAAGAGATTGACTGAAGGAGAAAGTTGTTCAAAATTAACTCTTGCCAAATCAGTGTCTAAGGCAGGGGATTAAGGGGCGAAACCCCGAAGGTTTGTGGTTCGGCATAATTAGGCCCATCTTTGACGGGTACCTCCCACCGATCTTACCACCTACCTGGCCGATTAACTTGTGGTTAAGGTCGGCAATATGTCTTCTAAAGACAATCTAAAGTTAGGAGTCGTTTAGGTCCAGGTTTATCCTACATTAGAATTTTTGATTTTTGATTTTTTTTCTTTTTGATTGATTGGGTGAACTTGTCTGTTAACTGCACATGTCAGCTTGATTGAGAGATCTAGTACATCTAGTTTATTAAAATAAAATAATTCACCACTAACCACCAAAAAAAATATCTCATGCTTTATCCACACTCATTTGGTTATGATCCATTCTATAGGCCAAACTCACCTTTCCATCCACCAACCTTTTTTCCTAACTTTCATAACTGCATCAACCCGCCCACTCATCTTTTGCATCTTATCCACCTATTTGTTGCAATTACTATCATGATCCATCACATCACTCAAAACAGTGTCCCTTGATAAGGTATTCGTTAGGATGAAATTTAAATCAGTTTCACTCATTTCAAGGACCTACGAGCGAGCCCTATCCATCACATCAATTAAAATTCAATTACAATCATAAAGATGACACACAAACTTCACACCAAATACTAAGTGACAATGTTTCATAGTGAGACCACCTAGAGATGATGGTTAATGAGTTAGCGGTTGAGCAGGAGGAGGATTCATTTTCTTGATTCAAAACCAAAAATACCTATGTCAATCTAGGAACACGTCAATCAAGATAGAATGAAAAAAGTCCAAAGTGAGAAACCTATGTCAATTCTAGATCACATTCGTCTTCATGAAGTAAATGAGTTCAATAATGTTGATAAGCCCGATGAGAAAGTATGCATATTAGACGGCTATCATCTATTTTGAGACAAACTGATTATAGATCATTTGGCCGAATATTAACCTCAAAGGGTACAAGTTGAGTCGTATAGTAAAGGCAAATGTGTCGATGAATCTTTGTGTTTGGATGAAATATTTCAAGATGATTGGGATACACATACACCTCCCAAGGAGAAAGGTAACTCATATTACGAGGATATTTGTGAAGATGATAAGCCTCTATTTCTTGATATATTGTTTAAATATAAATGCGATCATAGTGGTGAGAAAACATGTCTTACGCCTAAAGTTTCCTTTGAAAGATGGAGGCTTGATTTAAGTATCTTCTCATTCAATGAACCCACTAATGATCAATCGTTTGAAAACATAACTCAAGAACCTCAAATTGACAAAAGCTTTAAAAACCTCGTTGAAGATGAACTTAACTGTTTGGATGAATCGATTAGGGATGCTTTGCTTAGTTACACACCTCCGAAAGAAATGGTTAATTCAAATTTTGAGGAGATATATGAGGATGAGCTCAAAATTTTAGATATTCATATTGTGTATGCCCCAATAGTGTTTTTTTATGACGATGATGAATTTATGAAGAGTGAAAGAGAGAAGAAGAGTAGGAGGAAATTGAGGAAATTGAGGAAGAAATTGGAGAGGATGAATATAAAAATGACAAAAAGATTGGTCTCCCCATTCTGCCCTATAAAGAGAACCCATTGGAATGATGGGAAGCGAGCTAGAGGAATGAAACGTAAAAAGATCTAGGTGTGGGAGAAACAAGTGTTGTACATATATTTATATATTATTATTATTTTTCCTCTTTTTACACTTTATTTCATGCATTCATGCAATATATTCATACATTGAGGACAATGCATGAGATAGGTGCGGGGAGGGCTCTAACATAACATAGGTTTTCTTTTTATTTAAAAAAAGCTTAACATTTAACTTTTTTCTTTATTAAAAAATAAAAATTATTAATTAACATTTTACTTTCTTAAAAAAATTAAAAAAATTAACATTTTTCTTTCTTAAAAAATAATAAAAATTTTTTTTGAAAAAAGAGCAATATTTTGACATATTTTTTTGTAAGAAATTAAGTTAATTTTAAGGAATTGGAGAATCATAATTAGGATTTTTTATGCTTGGTCAAAATAAGATTATTTGTTTGATTTCTAAGGTTAGGAAGAAAATTTGAAAAAGTAATTTAGTCTTGATTTTTACCTTGATGAAATATGCATGCTTTACACACTTACACACTTAGGGTTCAAAAACAAAGATCCTTATGCCTTATAAAAAAAATATACATGTATATAATATATCAAAAATCCACCGATTAAGCTGGGTATTTGTGCCTCATAAAGTATAAGTATTCTCGCCTAAAAGCGGTTCACATAATAAAATCCTTAGTTTTGTGGCCTTAGTTGCTCGAGTCCTTGAGTGCTTGGGGTGTTTTTTTTCACCCGATGCCCTAAGACCATCTGGTTTGGGTGTCACCGATCAAAGGCTCGTTACATGGGCATATTAGAAAGCCTAATAGAACTAATGAGTAATATCACAATAAAAAAAGGGAAAATAAAAAAATTATATATATAATAATAAGGCATATGAGTTAGAGTTAAAGAACCCTTAGTCAAAATTTCATGGTCACAAAAGTGCATATGACTTCGGGTAAAATAACAGACTAGATGAGAAATTCAAATTGACTCCCTACCTTGATTGATAACAAGTTTTCGAATAAAGACTAAGTGTAGTTTTAAAAAATTCAGTTTTTCTATAACTTATAGATTACTTAACTCTTACAATAATACTTCAAATATTCTTCTCTTTCAAAATGTGTTTTCAAAAATACTAACACTTTGTTTCTCTTTCTTTATGAATTTGTGGGTGTAATCTACTGAAAACCCTAACGAGACAGCACTCGTCCTTAGTAACCTAAAGGTTTAACGGCTTGTTGCATATGCTAAGTGCAATCATGATACTTACGAAAGTGACATTAGGACAGTTAGATTAGTTTTTTTTTATTTTTACTCGAGGACGAACAAAAAAGATATGTGTGGGGGTGTGATTGGTCATCAATAATGCATTTTTCATTCATATTTCCATACTTCATTTTTATAAAATATTACTATTTAATTCATTTATTGTTTAGTAATGTGCAGACCTCCATGATCCAAGAAAGCCCAAGAGAATGCCCAAAAGAAGCCAAAGCCTAAACGAAATATGAAAATAAAGATTAATTGGGAAAATAAAAGAAGCATATTTTCTATCTCATTTAAATTTGAGTTTTAAATTAATATGATTTAAAACCTAGAGGAGGAGAAGAATAGAACAAGATGAATCATCATCCTAATTAAAGATAGAGATGGATTTCTATTTTGCTTGCACCACAAGAAGAAGATAAATGAGAGAAAATTTGAATTTAATTCGGATTCAGACTAGACACTCTTTAATATTTCAATTATAACTTTCTCTATCGAAACTCAAATTTGGTGATTCAAGATGCTCCTGAAAGAAGACTTGAAGGAATACAACTCGTATATTGATCACACTTTATGATTCAGCTGTCTGATGAGACACATTTAGCGATCAACACGATAATAAGTTGCAGATCAGAATTGAATTTCTACATAAAATTCTGAATAAGTCAAATCAAGTTTGGAGATAAGAGGAGAAATCAACTTCAGAAATATTTAACTCATCTTATCTTTCTACGCTTCTTATCCATCTGATTTTCTCCTATAAATACCCCTGCAGAGCAAAAGAGGAAGGGCAGATCTCATAAGCTCAAATCTAGGGTTTCCTTTAGATCCTCTTTCTTTCTGAATTTATTTGTATTTTTTAGTTTTTTTTTACTTTGAAAAGGAGTTGAAGAAAGGAGAAGGCTTTGTACTGAGTTGGTGACAGATTCAATAAAAGTTCATTATTCTTTTTTATCTATTTGCTATTTAATTTGTGTCTCTTTTATTTCAGTTTCATCTCTTTTGTGCAATCTTTAAATACATCTCTTTTGTGCAATCTTTAAATACACCATGCTAAATTCCACCATAATTATGTGTAACAATTACTTAGTAGCTTGCTAATCTCTCCACCAACTAAAACCTAAATCTATGAAGATAAATTGATTGAACTCTATGCATGTAAAAAATCCTAGGGTAAGAATTCTTGAAGATTAGTCAAGAATTGAGTTAAACTAGGTTTAGGGTATACTATTTAATAATTATTCTTGGTTTATACTTATATGCTTTAATGGTTTAACATTAAGTTAAAACTACTTTTCTTAAACTATAATTTGGGACTTTGATAAAACAATGCTTAGTTTGATCTAGTGTACTACTGTAAACAGGGTTTAATCTCTTTCTTACTTTTCTTTCTTGGATTTGAAGCAACAATCTAGGGTTAATCTTTATAGGTTTAACATGATATTTATTCTTGATAGACTAGTATTTGGTTGTGGTAGATGATTAGTTGGCCATGCTTATTCTTTCTATTTAAAATATTTGCTTGCAATCATAATTTCTCCTTTTACAAGATAATTGTTAGAGAATTCATTCCGGAAAGCTTTCATCGTATCCTTCCCTGTGGATCGAACCGTGTAGCCCTTGCTACGCAGTTACATTGAGACGAGACTAAGAAATATCTAACTTTAACTCTTTCTTTATTTCCAATACAATTTCCCTTCTCAATCAATTGGTGACCGATCATAGCGTAGAGCGATGAGAGATAGAGAGATCCAAGCATAAACAGAAGGATATGTTTCGAGGATCGAGGCACTACTCTACGTTCCCGCCTTCACATAGAAGGATTTCCACTATCCACAACGGATCTTCCACAAAGGGATCTCCACCATGAAATTACAACAATACAAATAAGGAGTACACAACTTTAACTCTTACACCTCTACACGAGTGGGTAGGCAAAAAACCAAGCACAAGGCAAAGAAAGAAATACAGCTTAGTGACCGCAAAGATCACAAGCAATACTTGGTGATCAAAAGACCACAAACAAAACACCTCTCGCAAATAAGATCTTAGAAGATAGATTTGCAATTAAGAGCTCAAGTATGTGAGTGCATAAAGTTTTTGGAAAAGAAACACAAAGAAAAATACTTGGGAAAAACTTCTTGATAGATGAAGAAATTGAAGAACAGAACTGAATTCCCAAAACTTATTTTCTTTTGATTTTTCAGAACTTTGAAACAAATATAGATTTTAATTTTGAAGCATAAAAACTTGTTTAAAAACTTTTTGCTAAAACTCTGTAAAAGATATAAAAAATTGCTCTTAAAAACCTTGCCAAAAACTGGCCAAATGAACCCAATTTATAGGGGCGATCCGCCCTCAGGCACAGAGAGTAGAAACTCTTTGTCGGTCGCCCGCTCGGTCGACCGACACCCAACAGAATGTTGGAAGAGCCAGTCGGTTGACCCGTCGGTCGACCGCTCCTTGCTATGGTCGACCAGTCAGTTGATCGAGCTAAGATTTTGGGCTTGTGCAAGTTTTTGTGCACATTGGTCGAGCGCCCGGTCGACCGAGCCATGCTTCGATTGATCGGTCAGTCGGCTGAAAGCAGCCCAAACCCAGGATTTAAAGGGTGTAAACTCTAACTGGTTAAATACATAAAAATTCAATTAAATCCTAATAAAATTCACAAAAATAGGTTCATATAAATACTTTGAGTTTCAAATGTGTGATAAAAAATCAACACATATTACAAACGTATAAACTATTTTTGAGGCATAGAAATTAAAGCTTAAAATAAAAATTGTATTTTTCAAAATTGAAACTTGAAATCGAAATCTGATTTTTCTATAAACTTATATAGATACAAAAACAAGTTAGTGAAATACATTTAAAGCATAGTGTATACAAATAGAATCCAATACACATAGTAGATGATATGTACTTATTTTTCACAATAAATACAAAATAGCTTTTGATAAAAACAAAACTTAAACGCATGAACTAGATTCAACAAGATAAGTTTATCTAAATATATGAAGCATAAATGCATATGAAAGAAATCCAATACACATATAAACTATGTAAACTTGTTTTGATGAAATCTATTTATGAAACGGAAAGATGTATATTTGAAGATCCGAAACTTAAAACGCATACAGGTTAAACCGAAACACAAAACATAAAACTTGTTTCTATGATTTTTGTGTAAACCAAGTAAAGATAAACTTTTAAAATGAAACGGTTAAGCTGAGAACCAAACTATAAATCTTATGTGTCTGTGTATCTTGAGCAATTCAAAACTATTATATCCTTACACAAGACATAAACTAATAAACAAACAAACCTAGATACAAGCCTTCTTGTCTATCTTCTTCTCCAAGACGACTCGACCCAAACACGATCTAAAAAGCTTGATTCCATCTCGAGTACTTGATGCAATCTTGACGTGGGAGCTCTTGAATCAACACGTGATAGCTTTGAATCTTGACTTCGAGTCCATTGTAAGCTAAACACTAATAAGATCTTGGCATATATGTGAAATTTATTAAACACAAAATTATTAGTAACATAACTTCATAAGTTAGTCATCATCAAAACTAGGGTGAAAGGCCTTCGGGCCAACAATCTCCCCCTTTTTGATGATGAGAAAACTTGTGAGATTATATATGTATGGATTAAAGATAAGCTTCATAAAAGCTCCACCTTAACTAATGCATAGCATAAAAACAAACAAATATTTAATATAAGAGCATGATACAACAGTCATATGATATACAGTGTTAACTCTAGATACCAAATGTACACAAAGATATATATTCATGGCAATACCAAATGAATATGCAATATACGCACTAGACATCAAATGATAAAGAAAATATATTCCTTGTAATTGCTAACTAGATACCAAATAAAAAGTATATCAATACAATCGCTAGCTAGATACCAATATACAAAAACAAAAACATGATATCAAAAACTAGATATCAAAACAAGATATATGCATCAAACTAAAGCATTCATATATAAAGTAATCTTTCTCTCCATTTTGTTAATCATTAACAAAGGGGCAAAATACCAATTGATAACATATACCGATTGAAAAAAATATGGATATCATAAAAGTTATACCAATTGAAAATAGATAATCTATGAAATCAACTTTTTTAAAATCTAAACTATTTGCAATATAGATATCAATTGTAAACAATTGATACCAATATGGAAAATATAAGTATTTTCTAAACAAAATATTTTTCTCAAAAAAGAGTTGGAGTAAGATACCGTTTGGAAATAAAATTAAGAATTTTTCTCCCCTTTTTGAAATACCACAAAAAAATAATACATAAGCCTGTAAAAGATACCAATTAATATTTAGAACTAATCACGCTTAGCATAAAATAATTTATGCTATAAAACATATATGTATAAACATTTTTAATTTAGCACAAAAAATCATATATATGTATGTATGATTAGAGCAACTAAAATATGATACCAATTGAGATATGATGTGTGTGCGTGTGTGTGTGCATGTGTGTGTGTGTGTGTGTATAAGAAAGCAATAGTATACAAAAATATAATATCATTAAAATCATGTATAACTCAAACATCTACCCTATCATGCACATGTTTAAAAGGATAGTCATTAAAGAGCATACAAGGCATGGTCACCCAACCAACCGCCCTTTTAAGATAGAAATTTTTAAAAATAATATTTTAAAAATAATTTTATAGGTTGAAAACTCTACCAATTGAAGAATAAAGAGTAGTTTAACGGTACTTTTGAAAACTAGTACGAAATCCTTCAAGTAAGGAATAATATATATATATATATATATATATATATATATATATATATATATATATATATATATATATATATATATATATATATCCATGAAAACATGCTAACTACATGAAAATTGACACTCAAAATCTATAAAGCACATAGATGCTCATGAAACTAAAATCATGAGTAAACAAAAGATATATCGGGTGTACAAGAATCATGTAAGAAACATATATATGGATATAAATCAATGAAATTCAATCTCATAAAAAATAAATATTAAATTTCTTTTAATAAAAATGAAAATATAAATCATGAAAAATTCTATTATCATCAAAACTATTTGAGAAACATAAACTTCAAGGTATATGTATATTTTATCAAAACTAAAATATACATATTTATGCAAACATGAAAAAAGTCCAAATAGAGTATATAGCATATTGAACAAGTGACTCAATGATAGAATATATATGTCTAATAGTTTTGACAAAAGTAACATATACATGAAGCTAAACAAATTCAAAAAAATATGTACAAGGGTGATATAAAGAAAACACATAAAAGATTACAAGTATTATTGTAAGATCATCAAAACTAGCTATATAAGTACATGTAATGCGTACACATGAGCAGTAAAGTATGTAAACATAATAATCAAGTGTAACTCACTAAGTGTACAAGTATAAACACGAGTTTTAATGAAAATTATATCTAAACATGTAATCAAAACATGATTGAAAAACAAATGTAATTATTAGTGTAAATGCAAGTGTTGTTAGAATTAGGATATACACAATAGTTAAACAATAATTGAGAACACAAGAGATATGAATCCATATAACTATGAGTGTATCTCAAGCACTGTATATCACAAGTCTAATAATCATTGCTTTTAAACGTAATGAGCATGAAAACCAAGACATGCTAAAAATCATCAATCTAAAAATATGAAAGCATATAAACATAAATAAAAATAAGGAGGATAGAGATAGTTACCAAACTGAATGAACCAGTCTCTATATTTACAAACCATGGTGCTCCTCCCACCAAAACATCCTTGATAGCGATGCATCAATTTAGGTGTCTGTTGAGCTCAATTGCATTCACCATCAAGGTACTAATACCTTCACATCTTGTGAGCCTATACCTACATTAATTGAAATAGAAATGGATTTTGGTATCCAAACTTTCTTGGGTCCTCCGGGTTAGCACCTCTCCTAATCCAAATATTCTTACTTGCAAAATTTGAAATATTTAATCTATCATAACAAAATTTTGCAAGATGACCCTTACAACCACAATGTGCACAAGTGTATACTCTAGCATATAAAAAGTCATATGTCTAAGCATGAGAAGCATGTGCATGCCGTTATGGGTGTGCATGCATATATGGAGTATGTTTCTTACAAAATATGGTTTTCAATTTCTTATGGTTTATGACACATTGGCTCAAAGTGGATCCTAAACAATCAATACTCGTCTTCAAAATACAAATATCATGATCAATAGAAGTAGAAGTAGAGCATGCAATAGAAACAAAATTCTTATCACAAGATGATGCAGTAGAAGCATGACAAGAATTGGAAGCAAAATCATTTTTTAAAAAATCTTTTTCTAAAGAATTACATTCCAATTCTTTAGAAATCAAAACAATTTTGTTTTTCAAAAAATCATTCTCTTTTAAAATAAAATCAAGTTTTGAAGATAAAACCTCATTTTTCTTCAAAACATCATCCAAATCATTCTTGTTTTTCAAAAATTCATTTTGATTTAAAACAAAATCAAGTTGAGATTTCAAAGAATCTCTTTCACTTGAAATCTCAACCTTCTCTTTAAAAACCAAATCGAGTTTTGAAAACAACATTTTATTTTTCTTCTTTAAGTCAAAACTCTTATTTTTCAAAGCTTTGTAATTTAAAAGTAATTTTTCACAAAATATAAAAAGCTCTTAATTTAGGGGCTGTTTGGTTGCAAGGAAGTGGGCGGAAGTAACGAAATAGGGAAGTATAATTGCTCACTTCCCTATCTATCCAAACGCCGAAAAAGGAAAATAAGAAAACCTCTTTTCCTTTTATCTTTTCTCTTTTACACAACCATTTCCTCACTTCCAAAGTGCTACAGTTAATTTTGTGGTCATGTAAATCACATTTGTAATAAATTGTGGCACAAAACAGTTAATTTTTTGACCATGTAACTCTCACTTGCATTCTAATTATAGTCTATTTTTTATTTTTCTTAATTAATTTTTATTTTAATATTATTTTAAGGTCAACTCTGTGGTCAACTTTTTCACTTCCACTTTCACATTACTATCCAAACACCGGAAAAGACAAAATATTTTTCAAACCACACTTCCCAATAACATCCAAACGCCGGAAAACTTACTAACCAATTCCCAAGTTCAGAAGGGAATTATTACTACTTCCTCAATTCCTCACTTCCTCACTTCCACCCTTAACCAAACAAAGTATGAGCATCCATACTACTATCAAGATCATTAAAAGAGCTAGCACAATCATCAAGATCAGAATCCGAAGTTATCTCAAGGGAGTCGTTCTCTTAGACCATATTGCATGCTTCATCAGACTCATTTATTATGGGTTCTCTCTCCACATTATTTGAAGCTAATTCCTTGAGAGAGGTCAATGTGTTTCACACTGCAAAAGATGAATCATAATGAGAAACCAAAAAAAATATTCTTTGTAAAGTGTGTGTTTTAGTGCATCCATGGCTTGTGCATTGGCCTCTAAGTACTTGTCATTATTAACGTATGATTTCTTGATAGTAGTAAGGTAAACATGCAATCCCCAGGCTTTGATGTAAGCAATCATTTTAAACTTCAATGTTAGAGACATCATACATGAGTGGAGAAAGATAATCTATGAGTGCAATGAATGAATTGTGCAAAACAAATATATAAACTAGCAAATGAGGATCACACTCCTATGTGGTTAAATCGAATATCTGGAGCGCTATCTCTGAAACCAATTGAAAAATATACCTAGAGGGGGGTGAATAGGTGTAGTGCTATCTACATAACAAATAATGCAGAATTAAAACTCTTTACACTAACACACAATGTATAACCAAGAGTGAGTCCGAATTTCCCGTAAAGGGCTCTGGAACTTCTCCTCATGATTTCTCTAAATTATGAATGGAGGCGCTTCAATAGCTCTCTTGGTTGAATATAAATGTGAGCACACAAACAATATCTAGCATGTATGTATACGAGCAATAATAACAATGCAAAATACAAAGAGAGTAGAGAGTTAAGAGATAGAGAGATCCAAACACAAATATGGGGATATGTTTCGAGGTTCGAGCCACTGCTCTACGTTCTCGCTTTTACATAGAAGGATTTTCAGTATCTATAAAGTATCTTTCACAAAAGGAACTCCACTGAGGAATTACAATAATATAAATAAGGAGTACACAACTTCAACTCTCATACCTATACACAAGAGGGTAAGCACAAAGTCAAGCACAAGGCATAAAAGGAAATATAACTTAATGACCAAAAATATCACAAACTATACTTGGTGATCTCAAAAGACCATAAACAGAACCTCTCACAAACAAGATCATAGAGGATAGATTAGCAATGAGGAACTCAAGTATGTGAGTGCACAAAGTTTTTTAAAAAGAAACACAATGGAAAACACTTAGGAAAAACTTCTTGATAGATAAAGAAATTGAAGAACAAAAGTAGAATTCTCAAAACTTATTTTCTTTAGATTTTTTAAAACTTTGAAACAAATATTGATTTTGATTTTGAAGCGCAAAAACTTGTTTAAAAACTTATTGCTTAAACTCTATAGAAGATAAGAAAAATTGCTCTTAAAAACCTTGCCAAAATATGGCCAAATGAACCCAATTTATAGGGGTCACAAAAACCAGTCGTTGGAGGCAGAACACATGCCAAACAGGCCTGTCGGTTGACCGCCCCGTCGACTGGCCAACGGTCAGATTTCTAACCGTTGGGGTTGCTGGTCGATGATTGGAGTTCATTTATGCATCATTTTATACCACCATACTATGCTTTATGTGATTAAATATGGGATTTTTATTGCTTTTTTCTCTCTTTTTTAGGTCCAACAATTAATGGAGAAGGAAGCCCAACAATTATGATTTTTATTCCTGACGAACACATCTTCACGAAAAAGTACTGAGAAATTCCTTCAAAGTGGGTTCTACTGGGCTACTCTCTTTAAGGGCGCTTGTACTTTCTGCAAGCTCTGTGCCAGATGTCAAATGACAGGTCGAATCACACATAGAGACATAATGCCCTTTATACCGATCCTTGAGGTAGAGATTTTTGATTTATGGGGCATCGATTTCATGGGACCCTTCCCTCTGTCTTATGGCAACTGATACATTTTGGTGGTCGTAGATTATGTTTCTAAATGGGCTGAAGCTATTCTGACTAGGACAAATGACAACTAAGTTGTCATCAAGTTTTTACATGTAAACATCATTTCGCGCTTTGGAGCCTCCCGTGCGATAATTAGTGACAACAGAGTCATTTCTACAACCGGGCTTTTGAAGCCCTAATGCGAAAGTACTCTATCTCTTATAAATTATCCACGACCTATCATCCTCAGACGAACGAGCAAGTGAAAGTCACCAACAGACAAATTAAACTGATATTGGAGAAAACCGTTGGACAAAATTGTAAAGACTGGTCCATAAAACTCATTGATGCCTTATGGGCATATCGGACCGCCTCCAAAACTGTCCATGGTTTGTCTCTATATCAAGTTATAATCGGAAAACCCTGCCACTTGCCTGTAGAGTTAGAGCACTGTGCTATGTGGGCACTTAAACAGCTGAATTTGGACTTAGACAAAGCCGGTGATTTGAGAAAGCTGCAGATATCTGAGTTAGAAGAATTGAGAAATGATGCATACGATAACGCTCGGATATCTAAACACAGAGCTAAGCTTTTCCATGATAAATCAATTCATAAGAAAAATTTTGTCTCAGGACAAAAAGTTCTGTTATATAACTCTAGACTCCACCTTTTTCCTTGTAAACTGAAAACCAAGTGGACAGGTCCATACATCGTCCAAAAAGTCTTCCCTCATGGTGCCATTGAAATTTTCGATCCTAAAAGTGGCAACATTTCCAAAGTCAATGGTCAATGCCTAAAGCCATTTTTCACCACAGAGTCTGAGTCACACAATGTTCTTGAATTGGGTCTTTGTGACCCAGTCTATATGTGACTACGTTATTTTACACTTTTCCCAGTGTCTCCTGTAAATCATCTTGGCACTTCTCTTGTAAATAAAACAATAAAATATATATATATATACTAATACTAATAATAATATTAATAATAATAATATATATATATATAAACCAAATACTCACAAATAAAATAAAAAAGAAAATAAAACAAAAAAATAAAGACTTAGGTGCTAAATAGCACCTAGATTTTTCCTTCGTTTCATACACTCCTTTTTCTTTTTAAATTGCCTTAGGGTTGTAAATTTCTAATCTCAACTAGGGTAATTTAGGGATTCCATCTTTCTCAGCCCCTTATAAATACCCTCCATCCCGTATTCTCTTCTTTACCTTAGTTCCAACCCCAGACCTGAAACGAGCACAGCCAGCGCCGCCCCCCAAATTTTTCTGTCCCTCTGTCTCTTCTACCATGCCGCATTCCACAGCTTTTGCCGCGCATCCGCGGCCATCTGGACGTATATGGAGCGCAGTCTGAAGTCTCCCGATCTACCACCTGCACATCTGCTACCACTGCTGATTGCTCTCTGCAATCTACTTTGAGTTTTTTCCCCCACGTAGTCCGGGGGAGGTTTGCGTATATCTTCCCATTGCTTCATATTATTCATCATGGCACCGTCAATTTTCGCTGAAAAAGATTTTGCTAGGATTCTTAGCGATGTTAATGGTTATGGTCATATATTTTTAGACCGTATTCGTGCATGGGATTTGTATGTATTAGTATAATTCAGATCACGAGGCTTATTATTGTCCTGAGCATGTCACTCTATAATTCCATAGATCAAGCCTCTATCAATTTTGACACATACCAAATCTTGGTGCACATGCCCACTGGGGATATTGTTATCACGCTTCCTCTGCTAGAGGAATTCACACATGTCCCTTGCAACCCACATCATCGCGACCCCCTTCTTTTAATCGATTACATGACTGTCATGGGGGGCTCGCTTTACAGAACAAGATAGGAGGCTCAAAGCCAGTACTACATTCAGAAACGTACATTGCGTTGGTCGCTAGATTCAACGCAACATATTAGGACTTGACCACACAACCTCCCTCAACAGGCCGGTGCTGCAAATCATTCACGACCTCATGACATGGCAGCACACTATATGTATTAACAAGACCATCTTTCATAGTATTATCACAAACTCCTCATGCACAGCGGTGCAAAATACTCGCAGCCAGTTCTGATCACTCGTCTGTGTAGGACTTTCCTACCAGATACAGTTTTTGACTCATATGATAGGGTGTTCGTTGCATCAGAAAGGGCTACTAGTGCTTACAATAGTTATCTTTATGCGGTCTGGGCCCCTAATGTCCAGTCCAAAGATGTTCCGGTTGAGTCCTCTTCGGAGGAACTTTTAGAGGAGGGGGATGATCCGGCCTTTTGGCAACAGGACCCCCTAGCTGATTCACTCGCCTTCATGTCTACCATTTGGCGAGGCATGAAGAAGATATTTCGGGGGCAGATTAGACTACACAAACAGGTTGAGGAGCAGACATCTCGTTTAGACCTCATTGAGGAGGGTCTGTGGCGTTCGCAGTCGGCCGGACCTAGCACCACCGCTGGTCCAAGCCGGCAGAGGGGGTGACACCTTTTCTTTACCTATTTCATGCATATATTTTGTTGCATACATTGGGGACAATGCATGGGATAGGTATGGGGGGTAGCTACTAACATAGGATTTTCTTTCTAGATTTTTAGGGATTTTTCTAGGATTTTCCTTTAGATTTTTAGATTTTTCTTTTCTTTTATAAAAAAATTCTTTGATCCATTTTTTTAAAAAAATTAACTTGATCTTAGGAATTAAGGATATTCTAAACTAAGATTTCTTAATATAAGTCGAAAAAAGAAGTTTTGTGGATCTTTAGGTTAAGAAAGAAAAGAATAAAAAAGATACTAGATTTTGAATTTTTCCTAAGCACTATATACATTTACATATTGAGGGATTAATCAAGGACTTAGTAATTTTGTTTACATCCATACATAAAAATAAACATAAAAAGATAAAATATATATTATTAATCATAAATAAAAACTTAATCACTAATTAAGCTGGTTAGTTGTGCCTCAAGAAGCATGGCCAGTCACGCCTAAAGGTGGTTGAGTTCTTAGCATTCGTGGCCTAGTTTACTCGAGTCCTTAGACCTTAGGGATGTATCTTCATCTGGTGCCCTAAGACTATCTGTCTGGGAGTCATCGGTAAATGGCTCGCTACATGGGTAAATTAGAAAGCCTAATGAAGCTAAGGGAATGTAAATATATAATAAACATATATTAAAAAAATTATATATATATGTAAATAAATGAACTTAAGTCTAAGAAAAATTCCTCATGCATGTAGATGTATATATGTTAGGCCTGATACAAAATTTAGCTTTCTCTCTATTCTTGAAAACTTAACCTAAGTTGAAAACAAGACTTCAAATGGAAACTTATAAAAAGAAGGAAAAATTTAGGGTAACCCGAAACCAATAGATCACCGAAATTCTTGAAAAAAAAATGGATCATAATTTTTCTTTCTTTTGACTAACAATTTTTTTCTTCTTCTTTTGGATTTTGTGGGTGCAACCTGCTGAAAACCCTCAGGCGACAATACTCCTCCTCTAGGGTAACCTAGAGGTTTAACGGCTTGTTGCACGAGCTTAGTGCAATTGTATCACCTACGAAATTGGTGTAATAATTTAGTTAGGATTTTTTCTCTTTTCTCATTTTGCTCAGGGACGAGCAAAAGCTAGGTATGGGGGTGTGATTGGAGTTCATTTATGCATCATTTTATACCACCATACTATACTTTATGTGATTAAATATGGGATTTTTATTGCATTTTTTTCTCTTTTTTCAGGTCCAACAATTAATAAAGAAGGAGGCCCAACAATTATGATTTTTAAAGGAATTTAGGAGTAATTTAGAAGCCCACAAGAAGAAAGCCCAGATCTGAATTGATCCAAGCATATTCTCCACTTTCTAGAAGATCCAGCTAGGCACACGAGCGATAATAGAATGGCAGAAAATTCGCTGACGCAACGGTCAAGATTCTGTCGCGGAAACGTGGCTCTGGCCGCAGATCTGCGACAGTCCTTTGGCCGTTGATCAAGAGTTTGATCCAATGGCTGTGGTGGGAAGGCCTCGTCTCCTGAAGGCTATAAATAGACCCCTAGGGCCTCTGTAATGGAAGAGGAGAAAATAGCATTCTTTTGTTAGGAAAATTGTTAGGATTTCTCTAGGTTTTTTTAGTCTCTTATGTAATTTTCCTTTTCTCCTTCTAGAATCTAGAAAAAAGAGAGTGACGGTGAGAAATCTTTGTAATTAGAGAAGGTGACAGCTCAATACAAGGATTAATCTTCCATTCTTCGAATCTTTTCTTGTTCTAGTGCATTTTCTTCTTCAAGCTTTTACCTTCTTGTATTTACTTTTTATAATGAATTGTTACTTGTTCTTTATTTTCATATCTAGCTAACTCATTAACATGACTTAATAACTTCTAACTCTACTAACTACTAACTCTTGGATGATTACTATCTCATATGAATCATTGGATGCTTTATTTTTAGTCTTGCAATTTACAAGTCTCTTTTATCCCCAATAAAGATGAGTTATTTTTCATTCTTAGCAAATGCTTTGTACCGCCTCCATATGATTCATGTGAGCCTCACTTAGAGCCTTATCTTTAGAACAAGTGCCTTGATGGAACATGAAGATGGATCATTTCAGTATGCTAATGACCATTGTACAAGTTTCTTATTTCATGCTAGCTTGGTTAGAGCTTTGATGGACTAATAAATCTTGCATTTTTGCTTAGCATACCTAAGATTGATTATCCTTGTTCCATTATTGAAAATCTATTTAGGGAGCTGATGATTCAAGGAGGCAACTAGCCAAGCCTAGATGAGAACACATTTTCGATATGGGACAATACATTGACTCGACAAAGCAAGACATCCTATTGCTGATGAATCTATATGAGGCATGCATCACCCAATGAGAGTAGTAAGTTAGTAGACTAGAATGTTAGTTAGTTATGACTTTTCTTTTTATAGTACTTCAAAGATCCTTTTCTTAAAACATTCTCTTTTCAAATATCTCCGTTTTCCTTCCATCCTTCTTTCCATTTTACCTTTTCTTTACAAAAACCCACAAAAATTTTTCACTTACTTTCTATGTCATTTTGTTTTTCATTTCTAAACAAAGAAGAACTTTCGTTTTTCTTCTTGGAATCTCAATATAAAAATCTTGAATGCTTCTATTGCTAACCCTCCCTACGGACACGACCCGTCTTAGCTTGTGCTACGAACGGTGATTCAGAAGGAGTAAAGTAAACCTTCACACACATTTGGAGTTTTAGATCGTCAGTACCAGGATATCAACGGTTTATTCTAACCCTCTTTCAATATAATTAATCCCCTTTCGAATAGTCGACCACCCGGTCGACTACCCCCAGGCATAGAGAGTCACAACTCTCTGTCGGTCGACCGCTCGATCAACCGGTATCCAACAGAAAGTTGGGTGAGCCAATCGGTTGACCGGTCAGTTGACCGCTCCTTGCTATGGTCAACCGGTCGGTCGACTGAGCTAAGGCCTTGGGATTGTGCACGTTTCTGTGCATGTAGGTCAACCGGCGATCGTCTGAGCCATGCTTCGGTCGACCGGTCGGTCGGCCGAAAGCAGCCCAGTCCCAGGATTTAAAGGGTGTAAACTCTAACTTGTTAAATCCATAAAAATTCAATTAAATCCTAATAAATTTCACAAAAATAAGTTCATATAAATACTTTGAGTTTCAAATATGTGTGATAAAAAATCAACATGTTTTACAAACATTTGAGCTTTTTTTGAGGCATAGAAATTAAAGCTTAAAACAAAACCGTATTTTTCAAAATTCAAACTTGAAATGAAATCCGATTTTTCTATAAATTTGTATAGATATAAAAATAAGTTACTGAAATATATTTGAAGCACAGTGTGCATGGATAAATCCAATGCACATAGTAGATTATATATATATATATATTTTGATAATAAATACCATAATAAGTTTTGATAAAAACAAAACTTAAACACATGAAATAGATTTAACAAGATAAGTTTATCTAAACATATGAAGCATGAATGCATATGAAAGAAATTTATTACATATATAAACCATGTAAACTTGTTTTGATGAAATCTATTCATGAAATAAAAAGATGTATACTTGAAGATCCGAAACTTAAAACATATACATGTTAAATTGAAGCACAAAACTTAAAATAAGTTTTATGAGTTTTGTGTAAACCAAGTAAACACAAACTTTTAAAACGAAACAGCTAAACTGGAAACCAAACTATAAATCTTATGTTTGTATGTATACTTGAGTAATTCAAAACTATTCTATTCTTAAACAAGATCTAAACTAATAAACAAACAAACCAAGATGCAAGTCTTCTTATCGATCTTCTTTTTCAAGACGACTCGATCCAAACACGATCCAAAGAGTTTGACCCCATCTCAACTACTTGATGTAATCTTAAGTGCGATCTCTTGAATCAACACGTGATAGCTTCGAATCTTGACTTCGAGTCTATTGTAAAAGCTAAACATTAATAATGATCTTGACTTGTATCTGAAACTTATTAACACAAGATCATTAGTAACATAACTTCATAAGTTAGTCATCATCAAAACTAGAGTGAAAGGCCTTCAGGCCAACACCTCTCCCACACTTATCTTATCCATTATCCTCAATGCATCGTGAATGTATGTATGTATGAAACAAAAAGAGAGGAAGAAAAGTCACCTCAAGGTGGTGGCTCCGGTGATGGTCTGATTGGTCCACGAAATATACCCCAATCTAAATTGTGTGGAGTTTACAAGAACCTGATCGGGGTAAAACCACGCACAAAAGTGTATGTTTTGAAATGAAGATTTAAAGTGTGTGTGTGCTTTGGCTTCCTCGATACTTCCGTTATAGCATAGAGGCTAAAACGAGTCAAATCCATAAGGATGGGAGGCGATAGAGCTTTACCGGTTGATTCACGTGTTTGTTAAAGATTCTTCAAAGTTTTAAAGAATGAAAAGAAAAGAAAGAAAAGATTAAAAGAGAAGTACGGTGAAACACAAAGAAGTGGGAAACATAGAAAAGAATATGTTTGTGGTTTTGTTGTATTTTTAAAACAAAGTGAAAAAGAAAGAAAACTCATGGCACTAACTACTAATGACTCCACCAACATGCTAACCTCTTAGTGATAGTTGCCTCACATGTATTATTGGCCATCACTAGTCCTTATTTCAAGAGCGATTCAAAGCATGACCTATATGTAACTCATCACAACCTAACTCAACAAACAAGTGCAAGCTACACTTAAATCATCAAAACCCGATAAGTGCAAGCATGAAGTAAAATGATGTTAGCTTGTTAGTGGTTAGGAAGTTAGAGTGTTAGATCCATCACCATGAGCCATCAATGGCTCTTGCAAGAGCAAGGCCAAAACGAGGCTATTAGATTCATGTAGATTATCATAAAAGAAGTTAGCAAGTTGGTGGTTAGTAGTTAGTTTCCATGAGAGAAAAGACTAGCAACACATGTAAAAGAGATTAGAGAGAAGAAAACATAGAGAGGTAAAGAGAGCACCTTTCATAGATTGTCACCTTCTATTACAAGCACTCTTGCATTTCAAGCATGAACCACTCTTTCTCCCTATTACAAGATCTACAAAATGAAAATTACAAAGAGGGAGAAGAAGAACTAACCTAAACTAAACTAAACTACAAAATGGAATGAAAAACTACCCTAAACTCTGTATATCTCCCATTCTAGAAAACCCCAAGGGTATTTATAGGCATCAGGGGAACGGGGGGCCAGGGACAGACCCTGGCCCAAAGCGGCGCGCGTGCCGCGGCCCCTTGGTGACCGTGCGCGCGGCGCCTCGAGCTGCGCGCAGCCCAGTCTGTCTCCTGTCAGTTCTAATGCCTGGTTTCTGATTTTGCACCCCTGGTTTTGCCGAATCAGCTCCTCTAGGTCAATGGCTATAATAATAGGCTTTTAATCACCAATTAAATGGTGATTTAGATCTTCTTCTTCAATTACACACCATGAACCTAGGATCAAGCAAGTAAGGTATTATTAGCAGAATTTATTATCAAATAAATGTGAGAATGTGATGAAAATTATGCAAAATCAGAGACTAACACACCCCCACACTTATCTTTTGCTCGTCCCGAGCAAAACAAAAAAACCTAAGGAAATTATTTCACCACTTTCGTAGGTGACGCGATTGCACTGAGCATGTGCAACAAGTCGTTAAACCTCTAGGTTTCCCCTAGAGGAGGAGCTTTGAACCCGTGCACAAAAATATATGTTTTGAAATGGATATTTAAAGTGTGTGTGTGCTTTGGCTTCCTCGATACTTCCGTTATAGCATAGAGGCTAAAACGAGTCGAATCCACAAGGACGGGAGGCGATAGAAGCTTTACCGGTTGATTCACGTGTTTGTTAAAAAGTTCTTCAAAGTTTTAAAGAATCAAAAGAAAAGAAAAGAAAGAATGGAAAGAAAAGTGTACGGTGAAAATAAAGAAGTGGGAAACACAGAAAAGAATGATTTTTGTTGTTTTGTTTATATCTAAAATAAAGTGAAAGAAAATGAAAACCCATAGCTACTAACTACTAATGACTCCACCAACATGCTAACCTCTTAGTGATAGTTGCCTCACATGTATCATTGGCCATCACTAGTCCTTGGTTCAAGAGCTATTCAAAGCATGACCCATATGTAACTCATCACAACCCAACTCTACGAAGCAAGTTCAAGCTACACTTAAATCATCAAAACTAAAAGTAAGCATGGAGTAAAGTAATGTTAGCTTGTTAGTGGTTAGGAAGCTAGAGTTAGATCCATCATCATGAGCCATCAATGGCTCTTGCAAGAGCAAGGCCAAGTAGAGGCCATTAGATTCATGTGGATTATCATAAAAGAAGTTTGAATAGTTGGTGGTTAGTAGTTAGTGCCATGAGAAAAAAGATTAGCTACACATGTAAAAGAAGTTTGATAGAAAACAAAGAGAGGTAAAGAAAGCACCTTTCATAGCTTGTCACCTTCTATTACAAGCACTCTTACATTCCACTCATGTATCACTCTTTCTCCTAATACAAGATCTAAAATAAATGGAAAATACAAAGGGGAAGAAGAAGAACTACCCTAATCTAAACTAACTATAGCATGGAATGAAAAACTACCCTAAACTCTGTATATCTTTGCTCTGAAACCCCACGGGGGGTATTTATGGCCACCAGGGAAGAGGGGGGCTAGGGGACAGGCCGTGGCCCAAAACGCGGCCGGGGCCGCGGCCATACTAGGGCCGCGCGCGCGGCGCTTCGAGCCGCGCGCGGTCCCGTCTGTCTCCTGTCAGGCTCTGTGCCCGGTTTCGTCTTTGCAACCCCTGATTTTTACAGAATCAGCTCTCTAGGTCAATGGCTATCTTTAATAGGCCTTTAATTACCAATTAAATGGTGATTTAGGGTCTTCTTCTTCATTACACACCATGGACCTAGAATCAAGCAAGCAAATGTTTATTAGCAGAATTTAATATGAAATTAATGTGAAGATGTGATACAAATTATGCAAAATTAGAGACTAATCACACCCCCACACTTATCTTTTGCTCGTCCCGAGCAAAACAAAAAACTAAGGAATTATTACACCACTTTCGCAGGTGACGCGATTGCACTGAGCATGTGCAACAAGCCGTTAAACCTCTAAGTTTCCCCTGGAGGAGGAGTTTTGTCTCCTGAGGGTTTTCAGCGGATTACACCCACAAAATTCATAAAGAAAGAAATCAAATGTTAGTATTTTGAAAACACATTTTGAAATAGAGAAAAGTGTTGAAATATTTTAAATATAATTGATCTAAGGTCATAGGTTAACCAGAAATTGTTCTTTCTTAAACTAAGTCAAAATGCAAAAAATCTTGTTATAAATTAAATGTAAGAATTTAAAATTGAATTGACTCTTTGATATTTCATAAAACTCTTAGAAAAATATGCACTTTGTGAACTGTGAAGATTTTTGGGATATCGACTCAAACTTTCATGCCATTTATTTAATATATATTATATTTTTTATTTATTTTTTTCTTTTTTCTTCCCTTAGTTTTCTTAGGCTTTCTTATTTACCCGGGTAGTGAGCCTTTAGCTGGTGACTCCCAAACTAGATGGTCTTAGGGCACCAGATGAGAAAACATCCCTCGGACTTAAGGACTCGAGTAAAAAAGGCCACAAAACTAAAGCGGGTTACTTTATTTTTGTCCACCATTTTATATATGAATAATCATGCTTCCTGAGGCATAATTACCCAACTTCAATAAGTGATTTTTATTATCATAATTTTTTTTTAATATATACTTTTTATGGCATTTTCAGTCTTTGTTTCAATCCTAAAAATTGTGTAAGTGTGGAGTGCATAAATCTAAGGCAAAAAATTCAAGATCAAATTATCTTTTCAATCTTACTTTCTTATCCTATAATTTAGACAAGATCTATTATTTTGACTTGTTTAAAATTTTATAATTTTAGGTCTTCCTAATTCCTAAGATAATCTTAATTTTCTTAAAAATAAAGCAAAACTATTTTTCTTGTTTCAAAAAGTTTTGTAAAAAGAAAAGAAAAGAGTTTTTATAAAAGATTTTATTTTTAAAGTAAAAAGAAGTGTAAAAGAAAGAAAATATAAAACTAACTATGTTAGTAAACCCTCCCCCACACTTATCTCATGCATGGTCCTCAATGCATCGTGAATGTGTAAATACATAAAACAAATGGAGAGGGAAGGAAGATGACCTCAAGGGGGTGGCTCCGGTGGTGGTCTGATTGGGCCAAGCGTTGCGACCTAATCAAGATATCGTGGATCATCCAGAAATCCACCAAGGACCTCGCTAATATGACCCCAGAAAAGAATGATGGATTGGATGGTCTTATTGAAAATTTTATCCCCATCTAATTTCCAATTTTCAAAAATAATTACTGAGTCATTTTTGTCAACATTCTTGTCCAACAATGAAGTGTGATTTTTAAAAATGATGGATTTGGACTCAATTGGAATAGGAACAAAAATCAATCCTGACTCGGGAAGTTGACTCAGATCAAGTCGAGAGTCAACAATGAGAGTCGAAATTGGTTCAAAAATAGGGTCCAAACCAAAGAATTGATGTTCACACACTTTCCCCAACAATAAAGTATGATCATTAGAGATTGATGATTCTATTTCACGGTGTACTAGTACAGGATTCAATGTTAACTCTGGAATAGAGAAAAAATCTGGTAAGGATACCGGGGTCATTATTGAATCAAAAAGTGAAATGGAGTTCCCAACAGGAAGTTCAGGATCACATTCAAGTTCGATTTCAATTTCAGGGAAGGGATAACTTGCCAAAATGTCCAGACGACTTTCATAACTTGGAGATTGGTCAAGTTCAAATGTATGTTCTGAAATTGAAGCCGGATTTCCAAAATGACATGATTCAAGGGTCCAATCAGTAGAGTTAGGGATATAAGGAGTGGTCAATGGTTGACCAGAAAGATTTTTCTTGCTCTCATTGATCAGATTGCTCATTATTGAGTCTAATCTACTAACAGGTTGGGTAACAGAATTCAGATTTGGAATCATGTCTTCCATACTCTTGGCAATTGGTTCTTCTTGATAATATGAGTATGGACGTCGAATTTGAATATTATGGTGAAATTGTGAGTCCACTAGATTTTGAGATTGCTGCTCAGACTCACGCAAGGGTTCCATACTCAAGTCCAGTATTGATGGTTGTTCATTTTGCATAGGTGAGACTTGAAAAGATGAGTAGGACTCTGAAAATTTAGTTGATATGAGGAGTCCAACATGTTTTGCATTCTATCACAAAAGACTTCCAAACGCTTTTCTAGCTCAGATTCTTCTTCAATTGGATGCTCTAGAAAAGGAGTATGTGGAGTTTGATGTGGGAAGGATTATGAATTAAGCAAATTTTGCATTTGTTGTAAGGACTCTTCTATACTCCTTTCCAAATCAGATTTTTCTTCGGTTGCTGGAACAGGAAAAGGAGTATATGAACCAAAATCGGGGAATGAACTTTGTGAAAATTGTGGACAAGGCGGTTGAAAGTTTGACTCGGGGGAGTTGAATCCCCATGGACTCTGTGAAGAGTAGAAATTATTTTGAAAATCTGGGTTATAGGATTGGAGATATGGGTCATATTGAGTCAGATAATCCCAACTCGGCATATATTGTTGGTTCATGTTATACATAGCCGGGTTGGAGTTATCCGAGTCAAATGAGGTCAGAGTGAAATATGGATTCATATTTTGATTGAAAGAATTATTGTTGTTAAAATCCATTTCACAATATACAAAAAGAAAAAGAAAATAAACAAACAAAAAAACAAAGAAAAAAAAACAAGCCTATGCTAGGGTTGACTTAGACCTAGACGACTCCTAACTGGTTAGACTGTCCACGGGGGGTATATTGTCAGAAGCTGACCACGAGTTAATCGGCCAGGGAGGGGCAAGATCAGTGGGAGGTATCCGTGCCGGAGCAACGGGCCTAATTATGCCAAACCACTGTTCTTCGAGGTTTCGCCTCTCAATCCCCAACCTTAGACACCGATTTAGCAAGAGTCAAATTCTAACTTCCCCTTAGGTCAATCCCCTAAATGAGTCCGAGATGTCCCTAGGGGCCAACGTCTAGCAATTTTTATTAAGGCTTGGGTTGTGTGAGTGGGGAGGTGATTTGTGGGCTAAGGGAGGGTAATGACTTCCCCACCTTATGTTGGATTGGGTTTTGCCCTTAAATTAAATTTGTGCAAGTGTGCAATATAGATAAGATGAACACAAAAAAAATGAGTAAATCACTGAAGTGTTTGTCCTAACTATATGCAATGCAATATGTACACCTTCTATAAGTATCACAACAACACAAGAATAAAATACAGTATATTGGAATAAAAATTGACACGTGCCTAGATGCAAATGTCTAAACCGTTTTAAAGCATCCAATTTCTGTATTTTACTTCTTAAAATTATTTACAGTGTACAAGTAATATAAACAAAAATTTAGCAGCAGAGTATATGAATGTATAAGAAGTTACCCAACCACACTTGAGCAACTGTGGACTTCTGTAATGCTAAAATTTAACCGCACACCAAAAAAACAAAGAAGAAAAGTTAACAAACTTGTGAAATCAAACCGTTCCCATCCCCGGCAACTGCGCCAAAATTTGATCGGGGTAAAACCGTGCACAAAAATATATGTTTTGAAATGGATATTTAAAGTGTGTGTGTGCTTTGGCTTCCTCGATACTTCCGTTATAGCATAGAGGCTAAAACGAGTCGAATCCACAAGGACGGGAGGCGATAGAAGCTTTACCGGTTGATTCACGTGTTTGTTAAAAAGTTCTTCAAAGTTTTAAAGAATCAAAAAAAAGAAAAGAAAGAATGGAAAGAGAAGTGTACGGTGAAAACAAAGAAGTGGGAAACATAGAAAAGAATGATTTTTGTTATTTTGTTTATATCTAAAATAAAGTGAAAGAAAAAGAAAACCCATGGCTACTAACTACTAATGACTCCACCAACATGCTAACCTCTTAGTGATAGTTGCCTCACATGTATCATTGGCCATCACTAGTCCTTGGTTCAAGAGCTATTCAAAGCATGACCTATATGTAACTCATCACAACCCAACTCTACAAAGCAAGTTCAAGCTACACTTAAACTATCAAAACTAAAAGTAAGCATGTAATAAAGTAATGTTAGCTTGTTAGTGGTTAGGAAGCTAGAGTTAGATCCATCATCATGAGCCATCAATGGCTCTTGCAAGAGCAAGGCCAAGTAGAGGCTATTAGATTCATGTGGATTATCATAAAAGAAGTTAGAATAGTTGGTGGTTAGTAGTTAGTGCCATGAGAGAAAAGATTAGCTACACATGTAAAACAAGTTAGATAGAAAACAAAGAGAGGTAAAGAGAGCACCTTTCATAGCTTGTCACCTTTTATTACAAGCACTCTTGCATTCCACTCATGTATCGCTCTTTCTCCTAATACAAGATCTAAAATAAATAGAAAATACAAAGGGGAAGAAGAAGAACTACCCTAACCTAAACTAACTACAACATGGAATGAAAAACTACCTTAAACTCTGTATATCTTTGCTCTAAAACCCCACGGGGGGTATTTATAGCTACAAGGGAAGAGGAGGGCTAGAGGACAGGCCCTGGCCCAAAACGCGGCCGGGGCCGCGGCCGTACGACAGCGTTTCACTAGGGCCGCGCGCGGTCCCGTCTGTCTCCTGTCAGGCTCTGTGCCCGGTTTCGTCTTTGCAGCCCCTGGTTTTTACAGAATCAGCTCTCTAGGTCAATGGCTATCTTTAATAGGCCTTTAATCACCAATTAAATGGTAATTTAGGGTCTTCTTCTTCATTGCACACCATGGACCTAGAATCAAGCAAGCAAAGCTTTATTAGCAGAATTTAATATGAAATTAATGTGAAGATGTGATACAAATTATGCAAAATTAGAGACTAATCAGAACCACCAGTAACCTCTCTAATATAACCCATTATTATAAAGTATACATGAATGATTTTTATTAAGAATTTTATCCCATCTAAATTTCAAATTTTAAAAATAATTTCAGAGTCATTATTTTCAACACCTTTGTCCCAAAATAGAGTGTGAAAAGATGGAATGATAGATTTAGACTCAGAAAGTACGTGAACTAATACTAACTTAGGAAATTGACAGAAATCAAGTAAAGTTTAGGAGTCAAAATTTGTTTAAGAAGTGGGTTCAAATCAAGAAGTTGAAATTCTCGTCCACATTCATTTTCCTACAATGGAATGTTATTTTCTAAGATTGGTGATTCAAGTTTAAGAATGGCCGGTATGGGAATCAAAATTAGCTCTAGAATGTTGCTCAAGTTAGGTAAAAAAACAGGAAGTCAATATTGATTCAAGAATTTAAACTAGATCACAAACTTGAGGATTTGAGTCATATTCCTCATTGAGTTCGATTTCATAAAAATGAGAACTTGCCAATTTATCAATAGGATTTTCAGAAGTCATGCATTGGTCCATATTTGAATCGTAAAAGATAGATAATTCAATTTCATGATATATGGGCACAAGATTCAAAGCTGACTTGGGAAAACGTTTGAAGTGAGGTAAATATACTGGAATCAACATTGAATCAAGAAGTGAAATAAATTATCAATTTGAGGTTCAAAATCACATTCATGCTAAAGTTCAATTTCAGGAAATGGAAACTTACCAAAATGTCAATATGGTTCTCAAAATTTTGATGTTGGTTAGGTTCAAATGAGTGTGCTGAAATTGAATCTTGATTTCTAAATCAACATGATTTCGGGTCTAGATCGATAGAGTTTGAGATATCTAGATTCGTCAAAGGTTGTCAGAGCGAGTTTCCTTATTCCTATGAATGTTGATCAATTGACTCAATTGTGCCTCTAACCAATTGATAAACTGGGAAGAAAATTTTTGAAATTATTGTGAGGTCTTATGCAATATTTCTATACTCTTTTCTAGCTCAGATTTTTCTGCAAATAGTTATTCTAGAAAGAGAGTATAGGAGTCTTAGTTTTGAAAAAATTATGAAGATTATGAGTCCAACAGGTTTTGAGAATGTCGCTCAGTCTCACGCAAAAGTTCTATACTCATGTTCAAGACTGATGATTGGTTATTTTGAAGAAATGAAACTGAGTATGAATGTTGAAAATATTATAAAATTTGGGAGACCAACATTTCCTGAAATTTTCGTCCGGCTTCCTGCATGGCTTTTATACTCTTTTCTAACTTAGATTTTCTTCTATGGGCTGCTGTAGAAAAGAAATATATGAAGCATGATGTGAAAATGTTTGTGAATATTGTGAGTTGAACTTGTCTTGTTGGAACTCAAGCATGGCTTGTACGACTTTCATACTCTTTTCTAACTCGAATTTTTCTTCAATGGGTTGTTCTAGAAAAGGAGTTTAGGGAACATCGGGGAATGAATATTATAAAATTTATGGAAAAAGTGGACGAGATTATTGAAAACTAGACCCGGGGGAGATGAATCCCCATCTACTCTGTGAAGAATTAAAATTATTTTGAAAATGTTGGTCATTGGATAAGCGGTATGGGTTATATTGAGTCGAATAAATTAAATTCATATTATTTGGTTAGTTCATATTATTCAAAACTGGGTTGAAGTTATTCAAATCAAAAGAGGTCGATGTGAAGTATAGATTCATATTAAGATTGAAAGAATTATTGTTGAAATTCATTTCACAAACAAACACAAAGAAAAATCAAACAAACAAACAAACAAAAAGAAAGAAAAAATCAAATCCAAGCTTATACTGAGGTTGATCTAGACCAAGATTACTCCTAACTGGGCGACTACCCGAAGGAGGTTGTTGTATGAACCCGACTATGATCTAATCGACCAGGTAGGGGCAAAATGCGGTAGGAGGTATCCCTGCATAAACAATTGGCCTTGATTATGACAAACCACTAGATCTTCGAGACTTACCTCTTAATCCCTAACCATTGATACCAATTTGGCAAGAGTATGGTTCTCACAAGTTCCACCTCAGTCAATCTATTAATGAGTCCGAGATGTCCCTAGGGGCCAATGTCTATCAATTTTTATTAAGACCTGGGTTGTGTGAGTGGAGAGGTGATTTTGGGCTAAGGAACAGTAATGATTTCCCCACCTTATCTTGTATTGGGTTATGCCCAAAGGTACAATATAGATAAGAATAACACACAAAGCGAGTAAATCACCTACGTGTTTGTCCTATGCTATATGCAATGTCATATGTACACCTCAGTTCAGATCATAACAACAGAACAAAATAAGTATATTGAAATTGAAATTGATGCGTGCCTAAGTGCAAATATCTAAACCGTTTTAAAAGCGTCTAATTTACTGTTTTTTGGTTCATAATTATTGCAGTGTGTAAGCAATCAAAGTAGATAATTAGCAGAAGAATACAACAATATATGCAACTTACAAGATCCCTGCAAAAGATGAAGTTCAGATGCCACAATATTGTTGCATTTTCGCAGCTTTTTTGGCCTTGGCGCAGCAAAAATATGGAAGCAAAGTTCCTGCTTTCTAGAGTGGGGACATGCAAGCAAAAGTAGTATTCAGCAATGTTCAGTTTCTGAAAAAATTAACCTACACACCAAAACAGAGAGGAAAATATTAACAAAAACGTGAAATCAAAACCATTCCTGTCCCCGGCAATGGTGCCACTTTTTTATCGGGGTAAAACCGCACACGAAAATGTGTATTTAGAAAATCAATGAAATTATGTGTGCTTTGGTTTCCTTGATACTTCCACATAGCATATTGGCTATACGGGTCAAATCCACAGGGACAGGAGTTGATAGAAGCATTAACAGTTCATTCACGTGTTTGTTAATAAGTTCTTCTTTGTTAAAGAAAAAGAAAAGAAATAGAAAAAAAAACTAAAAGTGATAGGTGGAGAAGGCGATAAAAACAACGATGTGAAAAACAAGCAAGAAGTGGTTGTGGGATCAGTCAAACAAAACAAGTAAATAGAAATGAAGTGAAAAGTGAAGTGATTTATAAGGTCAGTTTAAAAACAAATAGAAAAGAAGTTAAAACTTGTTGTGAAGAAGAAAATAATTGTGAACTAAAAAGATGGTGAAAACATCAATAAGAAAAGAATGAAATAGTTTTGAAAATATTTTTGAAAACAAAGAATAAAGAGAAGAAAATTCATGGCTACTAACTACTAAGTGCTCCACTAATCATGCTAACCTCTTAGTGATACTTGCATCGCATGGATCCTCGGCCATCACTAATTCTGACTTCTTCAAGAGATGATACAAAGCATGACACATGAAATAGTTCTTCAAATTAAAACTTGCATCAAGAGCAAGCTTATAAAACATTAGATCATCAAGACTATTAGAAGCAAGAATGAAATAAGAGAGTTAGCTTGTTAGCAAGTTAGCAAGTTAGATGTTAGAATCCATCATCAGGAGCCATCAATGGCTTTTACAAGAGCAAGGCCTTGTAGAGGCTATTAGATTCATATGGATTATGAAGTAAGAGGTTAGATAATTAGTGGCTAGTAGTTAGTAGTTAGATTTTCATGAAAAGAAAGTTAGCTAGTTATGTTAGATGTTGAGAAGAAATCATTGAAAAAAGGAGGAAACTTTCATAGCTTGTCATTATCTATTACAACGATCTCTCCTTTTTCTCTGAATCCTTTCTGCCCTAATACATGAATCTAAAATAAAATGAAAATACAAAAGAAAAAAGAAGAAGAATTACACTGCACTACATTAAAGAGGAAGAAACCCTAGCCTACAGCTCTCTGTAACCCGGTCTCTGGTCCAAAATTGCAATATTTATAAGAATAGGAAGACTCTGGAAGGTGAGATGAGGCCAAGAACGATGCGTGGGCTCACCAAAATGCCGCGTTTCTGTGGCATATCTGAGGTAATACCAGGGACTTAGGTCCTTGATTTGGCCTGTGGGTTCGTTCAGTTGCGATAACCTACAAGATATCTCTAGTTTTGGGTAAACTGGATCTGGTTTTCTTCAGATTCGTCTCCAATTTCTGGATCTAATGCATCTTCTAAAAGTTTTCTATCTTGGTCTCCAAGTAATGTGATTTAATTACCTAAAATTAGATTTAATTAGGCTCTTATTCTGATCTTACCCTTGGACTCTTGATTATCTGCAAAATAGATTAAAATACAGGTGAGAAGCGTCATTTTATTCATAAATTAGTAGGGAAATGCGATATGTAGGTGCAGAATTATAGACTAATCAATGTGCTACTGAACTCCCACACTACCATCATACTTCATGGTAGTTAGTTCCACCATAAGTGTGCCCGCTAGTAACTTATTAGCTAATTTGAAACGATTTTGAACTTAAGTCAAAAATTTCTTAGCATCTTCCATTTGTGATAGAGAGGTCTAGATGTTATTTCTATAGTCATCCTCATAAGCATCAAACTAAGCATGTTAGATTTCTCTCAAGCTTTCATTCCAATCACTTGTTCGTCAGTACTGTCATAAGTGATTGCTTAAGGTTTGTCCGTCAAAAGAGCTTAATCCAAATCCAATACACCTAGTGTAAATTGAACTTATTCATGCCATTCAGAAAAATTTGTTCCATTGAGAACCGAAATGCTAGAAGCATGAGAATGTAATGTGATAGGGTCAGATACTGAAAAAGAAAAATATGCTCACAAAAAAGGCCTTGAGTCAATTTTTAATATAGAATTTAGTTCTAAATAGATGGACCATTTATATCATCTTAGTTCACCTTTGGGCAAAACCTTAGTATATTATTGTCCACTCTATAGATGCAAAACATTAATCACCTATTAGGTTTGATATAATTTTACAACCCAAAAGTTAGTTGTGTCACCTTTGAGTATACACTACAACACTAAATTACAAAATTATATCACCCTATTTAGTATATAACTTGTAGAAAGTGACTTTCCTTTAGGCTAGTCATAATCTTCTAATTATGACCGCCATTCAAAAATATTGTCGCCTTTAATGTCGTAATTTATGACTATTCTTTTATTTAATTTTATATTTATAAGATTCACTAATTTAGGTTAATTTGGCAACATCTAAATTAATAAATCCTATAATATAAAATTAATCAACAATATTCTCTTAATTTTTTATTGGATTTATTTCCATAATTTAAATTTTAATAATCCAAAATAAATAAATTATAGCTCAGTTAAAACCATTAACAAATTGGCCTAAATCTTTATTTCGGGATAATTCTTTAATGAAGCTTTAATAACCCAAAGAAATAAATAGACCAAAAACCAAATAGAAAATAAATGGCTCAAACATTTATAAAGATAAAATGTCATAAGAGTCCAAACCATTAATGGCCCAATTGTTATTCATAACCTTACTGAAAGTACACCAAAAAGGGGAGTGAATAGGTGTAATGCTAATTTAATGGTAAATTATGTGAAATTTAAAATGAATGATGCAAATGGTCAACTCAAAACAACAAGTGAAGCCGGATTCCCCATGAAGGGCTCTAAAACTTCTCCTTTATACTCCTCTAGATTAGGAGTTGATGTGCTTAATTGTCTTCTTATTGAAATGAGCGAAATCGATAAGTATGTTGAATATGATGCAAGCAATGAATAGCAAATATAAGAGAAGGAATAACACAAGTGCAAGCAATAGTAATATAGTAAGAGAAAGAGAAAAGGCAATCGCAAACACAAGAGATTTGTTTTGAAATTCAAGCACAAAGTTCTACGTCTCCGCCTTCACTATCCACTAAGGATCTTACTATCCGCTAAGGATCTTTCCACAAAAGAAGTACAATAGTCTATACAAGACCAGAGTACATAACTCCAACTCTCAATTCTCTACACAAGAGGTAGCACAAAGCCAATGAGGTTACCAAGCTCTTGATGACCACAAAGATCACAAATACTCTCTTTTATAACTTCCTATATTGTAAAATGCGGAGGGAAGCTCAAGAAGTTTGTAAGAAAAAATTTAGTTGATAGATGAATTTAAGAGCTGAAAACTAGCAAAAATTGATTTGAAAATGAGAGCACTTGAAACTTGAAAACTAGAAATTTTCTCTTTTGAATAAACTTGATTTTTAAAAAATATTTTCAAAACTCTAGATTTTTTAATCCTCTCCTAATAAGCTATATATATAGGCAAGTGAAGTTAGAAGAGCCTATCAGGTCATTAGGAGGGAGATTAAGTCCAAAAGAGGCAAAAATACCTATTAGAGAATAAGTTAAAATTCGATTTTTAAAACTATAGCTCTACCAGAATATTGGTCGATCGGCCGGTCGACCGGTAGTTCAAAACTTTGAACTAGCCATTAGGCATTGGTAGACCGCCCAGTCGGTCGATCCAAACCAAGACTTTGATGTGACAGTCGGTCGACCGCTCGATCGACCGCTAAGTTTACAGGTCGACTGGTCGGTTGTCCGACAAAATGTGCACAACATGCACAGTCAGTCACCCAACAACCACCACGAGGTCCAGTCGACCGGCCCGTTGACCGACCAAGCCTAAAACACATTTTTAGAAAGTTTTTGAAATCAAACTCATTTTTAAATATTTTGTATTGCTTTAAAAAATATTTTGGTAATATATAGGCTATGAGATACATGATAGAAACATGATATATAATTTACAAAAAATATCGGACATGTATCAAACACAAATTTTGTAAAACACCAAAATGGAAAAACTAGCTATAAAAACTTTTATTTTGAAAAACTTGTATTTTTGTGGGTGACTTCTTGAGCATCAATTGTACATTCTATTTTAACAAACTATTTTCTTACATAGGTTCAATATATCTTCAAGCAATCTTCAAGTGGGCTTCTTCAAAATATCAATCTTGATTGTCTTAACTTGAATCCCATCCTTGAGTAAACTTGAGGCTTCAAAACCATCCTTTTGAGGAATAAACATTTTGAGTCCTCTTAAACCCTGAAGAGTATTTAAACACTTGAACTTCATTAGTACCGAATAACTTCATGTGGTTTGTAATCATCAAAATAAAAATCGAAGCGTGTACCCTTGGGCCAACAATCCCCTCCTTTTAAATGATGACAAAACACATTAGTTATTGAAGTTAAAACAAATATAAGAAGCTTGAAAAGCTCCCCCTAAAAATTATGCTTATTTATCAAGATCAATGAATCATGACTAAATGATATACAAATTGAGAAATTAAGTCAGGTGCATATTTAATAAAGTGGTCAATAACGAATAAATATGCATAAACATTCCATCCCCCTTCTATGCCTCCTTCCACCAAAATTATGCAATGAATAATAGATCAAGACATTGCATATAAACATGAAATAAGTGAATATATAAGATAAATGTCTATTATGCCAAAACATGCTAATTTTTCAAAAACAATTTTACATATATAGATATATAAAAAAATTCTACAAGCTTCTTAAAAACATTCAAGCTCCTTAAAAACATTAATAGATTAATATACATATAACCTTTTGTAATATTTCTCCCCTATTTATAATGCTTCTCCCCCTTTTACTCATGCATCAAAAAGGAGTAAAACAAGAGACCAAATTTTAAACAAACACAAGTATTAATGTGATAAGAAAACTAACTGAACAAATATTGAAACCAATTTTGAGAGACACTAATGAAAATTTTAAAGAATTCATAATGCAAACATTCAACTCGCCACAAATGAATGAAAATCTATTATAATCAAGTGGTTTAGTAAAAATGTCCGCTAATTGAAAATCGATAGAAACATAATCAATTTCAATATCTCCTTTCTCACAGTGATCTCTAAGAAAGTGATATCAAATCTCTATGTACTTCGTCTTACTATGTTGATTTGCATTCTTAGTCATATGAATGGTGCTAGTATTATTACAAAATATTTTGATATGATCATAATATAAATCATAATCAAGGAGAGTATGTTTCATCCAAAAGATTTGAGTACAACAAGCTCCGGCCGCAATATACTGCCTTGGCGGTTAAGAGGGCTATGGAATTTTATTGTTTGAAAGACCATGAAACAAGACAATTTCTTAGAAATTGACAAGTTTACTAGTGCTCTTCCTATTCACTCTATAACCGTCATCTAAAAAACTCATCATTGAGAATTGTCCGATCTTCAGATACCACAAGCACATTCCAATAGTATCCTTAAGATATCTAATAATGTGTTTACTGCAATTAAGTGAGACTCTTTAAGACAAAATTGAAATCTAGCACGTAGACACACACTAAATATAATGTTCGACCTCTAGCCAGCAAATAAAGTAAGTGACCAATTATGCTACGATAGAGTTTAACGTCAATGCTTTTAACTAGTTCATCATTGTCAAGCTTATTTTGGTAGCCATGGGTGTCTTACTAATTCTTACATCTTCAATCTCAAATTTCTTGATAAGTTTCCTTATGTATTTGGCATGATTGATGAAGATTCCATCACTCTTTTACTTAATTTAGAGTCTAAAGAAGTAGTTGAGCTCTTCGATCATACTCATTTTGAACTCTTTCTTCATGCATAATTCAAAATCCTTGCAAAGCTTTTCATTAGTAGATCCAAAAATGATATCATTAACATATATTTGCACAATTATGATATCATTTTCTACATACTTTGTAAACAAGATAATGTCAATTTTGCTTTTAACAAAATTATTTAAAACAAGAAAACTTGAAAGTCTTTCATACCAAGCTCTTAGAGCTTGTTTTAAACCATATAAAGCCTTATCAAGTTTAAAAAAAAATCCTGATGTGTAGGATCAACAAACCCGAGGGTTATTCAACATACACCTTCTCTTCAATAAAACAATTAAAAAACGCACTTTTAACATCCATTTGAAAAAGCTTGAAATCTTTGAAAGAAGTAAAGGCAAGTGTCATCTGTATGGCTTGAAGCCGTGCTATAGGTGCAAAGGTTTTCACAAAATCATTACCTTCAATTTGGGTGTAACCTTAGGCCACTAACCTAAATTTATTCCTAATAACATTTTCAACTCATCCAATTTATCCCTAAAAATCCATTTAGCGCCAATGGTTGGCCTATCATGGGGCCTAAGAATAAGGTGCCAAACTTGGTTGTGCTCAAATTGAATAAACTCTTCTTGCATTGCAAGCAACCAATATGAGTTGGCTCGGCTTCGAGGATGTTTTTACGCTCAATATGTAAAATGAATGCATAATGGCCATAGAAATCATGTAGTTTGGAGCGAATAGTTACCTCTTTGGATACATTACGAGGATGTTTTTAGGCTCAATATGTGAAATGAATGCATAATGGCCACAAATATCATGTAGTTTGGAGCGAGTAGTTACCTCTTTGGATATATTACCTATGATGAGATTCTTAAGATGGTTTGTAGCATATCTCCAATCCTTTGGAAGTGGTTGAGTTGGCTCCACTTCAACTTCTTGAACTTCACTATGTTAATCATCTTTTGATTTGTCTTCTTCTTGCATTGGTGAGTCCTTGAATGATATTTTCTTCATATCTTCACCTAAAAAATCAATTTCTATAACATTCTCATAAGAGCATTAGATTCCTCAAACTTGACATGCATAGACTCTTCAATAATCAAAGTTGACTTATTGAAAATTCTATAGGCCTTACTAGTGTGTGAATATCCAACAAGTATAGCTTCATAAGACTTGACATCAAATTTACCTAAATCGTCCTTAGTGTTCAATACAAAAATTTGTAACCAAAAACTTTAAAATATGAAATATTTAATTTTCTCAAATAATATATTTCAAAAGATATTTAGAAGTGTATTTACAAAATAAGCTCTATTGGATATGTAACATAAAGTGCCTACGACATCGGCCCATAGATATTGAGGGAGTCCGTACTCACTAATCATTATCCTAACAATTTCTTGAAGAGTGCAATTTTTTATTTCAGGAATTCATTTCGTTGTGGAGTTCTAGGACAAGGCAACTCATATTAATTATATTTTCTTCACAATAGGTGATAAAGGAATGGTTGATAAATTCACCACCTCTATCACTCCTTATGCGTAAAATTGAAAAATCTTTTCCTTTTTCAACTCTTTTTCTAAAAACATGAGAATGCGAAAAAAACTTCATCTTTAGTTTTTTAAAAGAAAACCTATTTATATCTTGAGAAATCATCAATAAGAACAAAAACAAAACGGTTATAACTAAGACTTTTGGTTTTAGTTGGACCAAACATATTCATGTGGATTAACTCTAATGGCCTAGATGTCATGATATCCTTGATTGCTTTGAAAGAGGACATGGTTTGTTTTTCAATTGGCACCCATTATAATCACAGTCCTTTTCAAACTTTAAACAAGTAATATCCTTCACCGATTTCTTAGAATTAATTCTGGATAGATGGTCAAATGAAATATGGCCTAGTCTCCTATGTCAAAACTAAGAATCTTCATAAAAAGCATTTAAACAAGTGGCATTGCAATGTAAATTCAACATATCAATCATGTAAACATTGTTTTCATGAAAATCGGAAAGAATATGTCATGCCCCGCTTATCAAAATATGCTGAAGCGTAGACGTGACGAGTTACCGATGCATACACGCAAGGTAAATACCTCACGTATACGCGCTAAGCCTTAAGTAACCAGAAACAAGTTTTAAATCTAAACTATAATGAATCATGATTACTGTAATATCACATATAAGCATCCACACATGATATCATATAAATAAAGAAGTGAAATAAAGACTGAATCTGATATACACGAATCAAGAAAAGTACAGAACAGGAATAAAAAGAAGACAAGAATACCAGAATCAATAGAGTGAAACTCCAGACCTTGTGAAGCATACAAGCTCAACGAACACCTGAACAAGATCATAAAACATCCACTATCTGGACATGTAAATCCATGGTCGTCAAAAGCGACCTAATGCGTGTATAAGAAAAGGGAAGTGCTTGTGTATATAAACAGTATATATAATAACAACATGATAAACTGCAATTAAAAGATAACTGAATAACAATAATATGAATAAATCTGTAGATAAAAGACAACTAATACAACTGTAAACAAACAACTGATGTCAAGATGTGTAACCTAGCATATGTCACTAGTCTGGTTGGTTATTATTAACCTAACTAATGTAGTACTTAGCTGTGCCCCCTACCACAGCCATTTTCCCACATATCAAACAAAGTTATCATTGATGTAACTGCCTGCCAATGTAGTGCATGTGTTTTGAAAGGGTACTGTGCATGCCCGGTACCATGATCTAACACTCCTAGCGCTGAACCAAGACAAGACACAACGCTCTAATAACTGAAAGCCACAGCCCCACACGAAAAGACAACTAGTATGGTGCCGTAATTCGGGCATAGCCCTGACAACTGACAACCGAATAACTAGGTAGCCTGTACTACCTTGGTTCCCCATGGTGGAACCCACAACTCGGTATACCATAAGAAGTCCTCCCAAAATACACGACATGCATTATCAGGCAATAAACCCTTTCCCGGGTTATGATATATTTTGTTAACAAGCAACAATATGAATTATTATTAAGAATAACCAATATCTCCAACAACTACTGATGTCAATAATAACTGATAATCTGACAACTGACAACTGATATCTGATAAATGATCACTGACAACTAATAACTGACATATGAATACTGGAGATATAGTTACTAACACAACTGAACACTAATCATTGATACTAATCTCTAACAACTCCTATAAACTCTGAACACATCATATGATCACCACAAATAGTCTCACCAATAACTGATAAACTGATAACTGCTATCTGATAACTCTAAAATGCAAGATCACCGATATCAACTTGATCACTATCATAGTAACTCAATCTCTATTAACTGAATAACTGAAGTAATTAATACCCAAGCATGAAGCACATGGTATATCTTCGAGACTAACTAGGTCAACACATACTGAAATCATATCTAAGTACTAATCAAGATTCAATGAAAGGAATATATATCTCAGATCAACTGTAACTGTAAATAAAACCATATATCGATCCAAACATAAGTAATCTATTATCTTAATAAACTAACAGCATGTCTAATCTATCCTCAATATCCAAATGAGTTCTCATCAAAATAATCACAATTAAATTTCTGATAAACAGTTCACATAAAATAAAAACTTTTAACCACAATCGCTAACTAATCAACTTAAGATCAATCCAGTTACTGTCTAACATCCATCACGACTAGTTTCAAATATGAAATGGTTACACATGAAATGATATAAGTTTAATATCTCAATATCAAAATACAAGGTCCATATACATCTGATGCTCAAATATAAAACTCATCTAGCTAACCAATAGATCGAATCCAGACACAGTCTAAGGTATTCCAATGCTAGGCCTAAGCCAACAGTGACAAACTACTAACACATGAAATGACACTGATACAAGCTTATATCAACTACTCAAATAAGGTGAATGCTCACTGATGCCTCATGAAGTGATACAAGTGATAATACTGGTAAAATATCTCAAATAGTCACGTGAAATGATAAAAGTAAAACAAGAATACTTATTGAAAACGGTAAATAAGGAAATGAGAAAAAAGCAAACACTCACATGAAATGATGAGGTTTCAGAACTGAATAGCCGTCTGATCTTCATTGTATGAACAAGTACTAATCTATGGATTATCCTATAGATTGATCTTTGAATCGCCATTATATCGGGACGATAACGGGCACAACTCTGAATTTCCCATATCGAGTTTGGATCTCACGAAGGAGTCTGAAACACTGTAACACGCAACGAAATACAGAGAGAGGAAGGGGAATCAACAAACACCTATAATACACTCACACATATACCCATACAAGCACGCCACACATGCAATCATACATATATATGAGTGTACACATACATACACCTATATACATACATACATATACATATACTAGTATACACATACATAATTATACATAGATACACATACATACACTTATATACGTGCACAACCATTCATATACACACATTACATGTTAACAAAGGTACCCACACACATAATTCGTGCACTGTAATTAAATTCATGCATGCACACACATAAATGTAAACTTATCACACATAATACCATCCACCCAAAATATATTAACACCCATATAATTAACCAACCATAAAATGCATTTATAAAATTGTAAAGAGAGAGGGGAAGACAACTCACGCAATGGGAGTGACTTGCGGCACGCCGATAGAGGCTCCAACGGAGGGGGACGGAGGCCCGCGAAGAATGTCGATGAGATGCCAGAGAAGAGTGGAGTGTGCTCACACTCGCCGATGGAGGAAATCGGGCTCCGGTGGGTCCCGATGGCAATGGGAAAGGGGACAATGGCCAAGTGGATCTCGGGGAGGAGATGCGGTATGGCCTTGCATTGGCTCGACCAAGAGGGGGCTGCCAAGGGGTGTGGTGTGGTGTGCTGCCGTGGGTCACCATAGCTGTGCGCATAAAAGGTGCAGGCCATGGCGACAACGTGCTCCGGCGGAGATCCGGAGAAGAGGGAATAGGCTCAATTGGAGGGGAGCCCGGCCTGAGGAGATGGAGGTGCAGGCAAGGGAAAATCTGGGGTCACAGAGGATTAGCTCGGTAGCTCGACGGTGCCGCGGAGGGGAGATGGTTGCGCCATGGCTGCTGCTGCTGGCTGTAGGGCACGACAGAGGGTGATGTGGGTGGTTATGAGGGTATGGTGATCGGCCTGGATGGCTTAGAGATGAGGCTGCTGTTCTTGGGCGCTTTGTTACTAGCGGCCATGCTCAGTTGTTGGGAGGATAGGAGGCACGGCCAGAGATGCGACCATGGCCATGGGATGGCTGATCTCATGGGGAAAAAGGTGGGGTTGTCCTCGGGTCTGTAGGTGAAGGGGATGACCACGGCGATGAGATCACGGCGGTTGAAAGAGGGATTGAAGGAGATTAAAATATATTAGGGTTAATATTGAGGGATTAAGAGATTTATACAGGGATTAGATAATGGGTTATTGGGTTTCGGGTATTAGGTCTAATTAGGTATGGGTTAAAGGGTAATGGCACATTGGTTGGGGTCTAGGAATAAAAGAATACAATGAATATCTATAAACTACATAATAATAATAATAGTAATAATAATAAACACTAATAACAATAATTAACTATATAATAATAATTAAAATAACTATAACTTTAGAAGTAGTAATAGTAATAGTAATCATAATCATAAGGAAACAACCATTACTAATAATCACAAGTAATAATAATAGTAATTAACAATAATAATTAACAACATCAACAATAATACTAATATTAATTAACAACATTAATAATTAATAATAACATTAACAATAATAATAGAAATGATAATTAACAACAACCACTATCACTAATATTTATACTATATTAAAATAAATAAATAAAATAATAGTAACACTAATAATAATTAATAAACACCAACAATATTAATAATAATACTAATAGTAATAACATTAAATAATAATTACAATGGAAGAATAATAATAGTAATAACTACCACTAATAATATCAGTTAAAATAAGAATAATCATAGAAGTAGTAGTAATAAGTAATTAAAAATATTGATAAGAAAATTGGTAATTATATATAAAGCCAAATCACCATTTACTATTTCAAAAATAATTTGCATAATTAATAATAATAATAATCACAAGAAGAAAAGTAATAAATTAAGTTGATTAAATAAAAATAATCAGTAAATCAAAATAAATACTTTAAGGAAATAAAAATATAGTATTACTAACTAGGGATATTACAGAATACAAGCATTTGTTTTCTTGTCTAAAATATCACAAGTGAAATCATCAAAAACAACTTTAAATCTTTATCACAAAGTTGGTTAATGGTCAAGAGATTGTGCTTGAGACCTTCAACTAAAACAACATTCTCAATTAAAGGAGTTGAGCCAATTTTGATATTACCTATACCAATGATTTATCCTTTTAAATCATCTCCAAAGGTGACAGTGCCACCTTCATGATACCTTGATAGCGTTGCAAAATTGTTGATGTCCCATGTCATATGTCTTGAGCAACTACTATCAAGATACCACCGCTCCCTACATCTTGGAGTCTTGGTGCGTACCTACATCAATTGATAAAAGTGTTGACTTTGGTACCCAAACTTTCTTAGGTTCTAGAGTGTTAGTCTTACGAACTCAAACATGATTATTTGAAATATTAAGTCTACCATAACAATATTCGGCCAAGTGACCTTTACGGTCATAATAGTGTTTGAATACACTTGGCATATAAAAATACAAGATGTGTGTGAGCATTATGAGCATGTGTAGCATGAGCATGCAAAGTGTGTGGCATGGTGTGCATAATGTTGTGTGTGAGAATGTGAAATATGAGGAGTGTGTGGCTTCCTTTGAGTTTGCCTCTTGGGAAACATAGCGTAATCTACCTTTATCAAACTCACAATTTTTTAAAACATTGTTCAAACTATTACTTTTGTTCTTCAAAGTAGAAATTTCTTTTTCATCAATAATGGAAAACTTTGCTTGCAAAAGTTTTTATGTGCATCAAAATTCTTTTGTGTCTTTTCAAGAGTGAAAAACAAAATTTCTTTTTCTTTAGAAATAACAACTAATTTATTTTGAAGAAGTTCATTTTTTTATTTTTAATACTTCTTTTTAAGAAAATAATAGTTGTTTGATAGTTTTTTAAAGCTTCACCCAATTGATCAATGGATAATTCACATTCATTAAGATAAAATTCGAACGTTACCTTGGGTCATTCTCATTAGCCATGAAACACACATTGGCTGTGTCCACCCCGTCTTCAGATTCGCTCTCCGATTCTCAAGTTGCTTCAAGGCCTTCTTTTTGTAGGGCTTCTTGGAGATTGAGTGTTTGCTTTGGTCTCCGGGCAATCGGCACCGATGTGTTCAGGTTTTCAGCAATTGTAGCAAATAATCTTCTTGTCCTCCTTCCTTTGCTATTTTTCTTCTGTTGTTGAATTTAGCCTCATTGTACATCCTTCTAACAATCTTCACAAGAAGGAATAAATCTTTATCATCTTCATCATCGGAGGTAGTAGGAATGGATTTGAAAGCTAGTGATTTCTTCTTTAGTGGTGTTGTGAACATCTCGTTCCCAGAATACATACTCAGATACATATTATAATTTTTTGATCATATATATTTTAATTTTTTCAGTATATTTTTATTTTATGATTATTTATATCACTACTTTGTATCGGATCCAGATTCTCAGACTCAGAGTTAGCCCAGTCTGAACTGGAGACTCGATAACAATGTTTTACTGGATTTGACATTTTTGATAGTCAGATTTAACAGATTTCAGTTTCACATATTTTTTTCTAATATTTTAGATTTTTAGGATTTTCTTGAATTTTCTAAATTGAATTGCAAAATCTTCAAAATCGGTATCGATCGGTGTCGCTGATGATTCTCGGATTTTTAATTTACAAATAGAGTTAAATTTCTTGAAACTCTTCATATTATTTATTAAAACTGCATTTTCTATCTTAATGTAACTTTAGAAATTATTTTGAATTTATCAAAATTCGAGTGAATTTGGTGTCGACCAGTATCGATGGTTGATTCAAGGATTCTTAATTTGAAAATGGGATTGAATTTCTTTAATCTGATTTCACCATGTACCTTAATATAATATTTGCTTTTTTATAAATTTTGGAGATCTTTCTGAGTTACTCCATTTTTCTGGCTTTTTCGGTATTTTCAGTATTCCCTGATCTGAAATTAGTCCCAGATATTTTCTTTTCTTTTGTTCTTTATTTTCCTTTTATTCTCCTCCACTCTTTTTTCCTCTCTTTTTTGCTTTTATTTTCTTTTCTCCCTTTTTCTCTTCCACCCATTCCTCCAAAATATCTCCCCTCTTCTTTCTCTTCTTTTTTTTCCTTTCCTTTTCCTTTTCCTTTTATTTTCTTTCTTTCTTCTCCCCCATGGGCTGGCGACTCAGCCAGAGGAGCTGAGCTCCCCTCTTCTCCTCTAAATTCACCCTCTCTTCTCTCTCTCTCAAAATCTCTCTAATCTCACTCCCTCTCTTATTCATTCTCTCATTTCACATATCAATTTACTCTCTCTCTCTCTCCCCCCTCCTCTCTCTTCTCCACCAAGCAACCGACCAACCCCCTTCACATCCGGTGAGCCACCATCGCAGCGACGCACCAGGCCAGCGGTGGCTCCCCCGGCCATCTCTGACACCAACCACCACCATCTCATCTTCATCATCATCATTAACATTACCATCTTCATCATCTCATCACCACCACTCTCTCCACCACTCCACCACCTCTCCACCCCCTCTCACCACTACACCACCACCACCAACATCCCCAACTTCCTCCATCTCCTCCACCGCCACCAAGATCACCACCACCATCACCTTTACCTCCACCATCTTCAAAACTCCAACTCCACCTCTCCTTCCTCCTCCTCCTCTCCTCTCCAGGTTAGGCCGGTTCCCTGACGGCTGCCGGCTAGGCCCACCTGGCCGAGAGGCCATGGCCAATTGGTCGTGAGCTCTTCCCTTTCTCCTTTCATTTTCTTTTTTTGTTTTATTTTCCCTCTCCTTTGTTTCTCTCACTCTCCCTCTCTTTCTCTCTATTATTCTATCTCTAAAAATAATATATATTATTATATTTATTGGTGGCACGTGTGTACATTTCTCGAATTTCAGATTTTGCGGTGCTTTGAAGATTATTTTTAGGCGAGCGTTCTCGCCTCATTCTGGATTCCCCATTTCGACAGGTGATATGTATGTGTTATATAACAGTGGATATTGTCGTGCTATCACTTGACATGCTTTACTTGACACATGTTACCTGCTTATTATCACGTGACATCTGCTTATTATCACTTGATACCTGCATGCTATCACCTGACATTGTATATTATCACTTGTCACCTGTCATGCTTAACACTTGACTTGTTATTGTCCTGCTATCCTGTATTTTATACAGTGACCTGTATCCTTAGTAGTCATGTACTCTTGAATTTATGAACCTAACCTGCTCTTGTTATTCCAGTGAATTGATAATTATATAATAAACTATAAATTGACAACTTAAATGGGTAAGGGAAAACTGATGGACTTCAAATAGGAATATGTTATAGTGGTATTAGATATGTTGTGCAACTAAAACTTTGGTTCTACCTTTTGGCCTCCATGTTGTTAGCCCAGAGGCCCTTCACTATAGTTTTGATGATGATTAACTCATGTAGTTATAGTTTACTAATTATCTTGTGATATTAGTTTCAGATATTTGATCAAGATATTAGTAGGTGATTAGCTTCAACAAAGGTATTTTGGAGCTTTCACATATTGATTCAAGAGCTCGCGAGTCAAGATCGCATCTAGCACTCAGTTGGAGTCAAGCTCGTTGGATCGTGTTTGGATGAGTCGACTTGGAGAAGGAGTTCTACAAGAAGATCTCGGTTTGTTTAGTATAAGATTGTATTTAGATCATTGTAAAGATTAGATAGTGTTGATATGCTCAAGTTCACATACAGAGTTTAAAGTTTCATGTTTCGGTTTTTTGGTTTTAACCGATCTTGATTTTTCAAGTCAAAAACATAGATATAATATCTTTTCATGTATATTAGATTCTATCCATATACAATATGCTTCAAAGTTGTTTCAATATCATATTTTTATATTTGCATGAGATTTGGAGAAAACGGTTTCCATTTCAAAATTCAAATTTTGAAAATACGATTTTTGGTTTAAGGCAAAATTTCAAGAACACAAAATGGTTCAAATTGTTTATAATATGTGTTGATTTTTAGTCACACATATTTGTATTTCAAAGATCTAATAAGAACTGATTTTTGTGGAATTTATGTGATTTTATGGGATTTAATTGAAGTCAAAAACCAAAGTTTTTAATCCCTATAATAGTTTGACCTGGCTGTCTGCCGGTCGACTAGACCGGTCGACCGAGGCAGAAGTCAGTCGACCGGTCCGGTCGACCGATGTGCACAGACGTGCACGCAGCCGGGCTGGTGGGTCGGTCGACCGGGCGGTCGACCGTCCAGAGAGCTCTGCTCTCTGAAAATGGCCCCGGTCGACCGGCAGAGAGCTATGCTCTCTGTATCCAGTCCCGATTGACCGGGCAGTCGACCAGAGGCACAACGATCATAAAAATGACCGTTGGGCCGGTCGACCGGGAGGTCGACCGGAAGGGCAAATCTGCCCTTTCCTGCTGCTAAAGGGCAGAATTTATTTGGGGTTATAAATACCCATTCTTGAGCTGTTTTAACGAAGAATTTCAAGAGCAAAATTTTCTATATTTCAGCAAGGTTTTAAAAGAGTTTTTGTGCCAAAAGATTTAATCTTTATTTTTTTTCAAGGGTTGGAATATTCAAAGGAAAATAGAGTATTTGGGATATTGGTTTAGATCTTCATTTCTATCTTATTCTAGTTTTTTCAAGTATTTTTCTTTGTATTTTGATTTTCAAACACCTTAATTTTCTCATACTTGAGCTATCATAGCTATCCTATCTATAGGATCATTATTTTGTGAGAAAAATTGGTTTGTGGTTGTTGATACCACTAAGTATTGTAACCTCTTTTCATTTGAGATTGTGAGTATCCCTCTTGTGTAGAGATGATAGTGGAGGTTGTGTTGGTAACCGTCCAAGTGTCGAGGTGATTGAGGTTGGAGTTTGGCTAAGTGCCTAGACCCTCTAGTGAGAGGTGGTTGTGGTTGTTTGGCTTTGTGCCTATCCCTCAATTGTGAGTTTGATCTTGTGTGGCTTAGTGCCTTGCCTCTAAGTGTAGAGGTTGCATTTGTTGAGAGAGGAGTTGTGTACTCCCAAGTTGTATTTGCCCAAATCCTCAGTGGAGGTTCCCTGTGCTGGAAGTCGTGTGTGGACGATATAGTGGAAATCCTTCTGTGTGAAGGCGGGAACGTAGAGCTAGGTGCTCGAACCTCGAAACATATCTTTGTGCTTGCGTTTGATCCACTATCTCTAACTCTCTCTCTCTTATATTGTGCATGTATCATTTTGTTCATATCATATATATGCTTGGGTTTTGATTGTGTGTCATACTTGTGTTCAAACCAAGAGAGCTTTACATAGCACCTCAACTCTTATTTAGAGAAATTTAGAGGAGTTAGTCCAGAGCCCTTCACTGGGAATTCGGCTACACTCTTTGGTTACACTAAGTATGTTGCAATTAAGTTTTAATTCCGCATCATTTGTCATTAGATTAGCCATACACCTATTCACCCCCCTCTAGGTGTACTTTCAATTGGTATTAGAGCCTACGCTCCTGATATTAGGTTTAACCACGTAGGAGTGAGATCTTAGCTAGCTAATCTAATTTTTGCATTTGCACACTTATTGTTTTCACACACTCATGGATGACCCTCCCATGTTTGATGTCTCTAAAATTGATATATGGAAGGTTAGGATGAGTTAGCATTTAAAAGCCATAGGTTGGCAAGTTTACCTTACCGTTACCAAGGAATCTTATCTTGGCAATAGCAAGCATAAAAAGGCTAATGCACAAGCCCTAAAGGCACTTAGAAAATCTCTTAGCAAAGAATATTTAAATATGATTTCTCATTGTGATTCTGCCGTTGCAGTGTGGAACATATTGACATCTCCGAGCTACAAACGAAAATCAAAGAGGAGGAGAAATCTAGTGAAGAAGAGTCCGACCAACGTTGCTTCATGGTCCAAGGGATGACTCCCTTGAGGTATATTCGGATACTCAACTAGTTCTTCTTGTAATGAGTGTATGGAAGCACATGCTTCAAGTTATGAACTTGCTATAGGTTGTGAAAGATTGATTTTGAAGAATAAAGTTTTGAAAAAGAATAGTTCTAAATTAAAAGAAGAAAATGAAATTTTGTCTTCTAAACTTGATTTGGTTTTGCAAGAGAGGAATGAGATTTCAATTGAAAGGGACTCATTGAAATCCCAACTTGAACTTACCTTAAATGAAAATAAAATTTTGAAAAGTAAAAATGATTGTGAAAATGTTTGAAGAAAAATGAGACTGTAACTTCAAAACTTGATTTATTTTAAAAGAGAATAATTCCTTGAAAAATGAAATTGATTTGATTTCAAAACAATTGGAAGTTTTCTTAAATGAAAATAATCTTTAAAAAAATATTGATTCACATGTTTGCCATGCTTCACACCTAGTGTACCTATTGCATGCTCTACTTCTTCTATCATTGAAAATGGTATAAAAATATTAAAAAAGAATGTTGATTATTTGGGCTCCACTTTGAGCCATTGTGCCTTGAACCACACACATTTGGAATTCATGTTTCGAGAAAACAAGTTCCATCTATGCATGCACACCATACACGGCAACACATGCTTCCCACGTTCACACGCATAACACCAAGTATGCTCATGTGTACACATGTACATATTGTGGACATAAGGGTCACCTTACAAAGTTTTGTTATGATAGGATACATAAAGAAAATTTGTAAATAAATTTGTTTGGTTAGGAAAGGTGCTAACCCCCATGGATCCAATAGAGTATGGGTACCAAAAGTCACTCTAATTTTATTTGATGTAGGTGTGGGCTCTCACTTGACGTAAGAGTGTGTTAGTGCCTTGAGATAGATGTGTTCCGAGCTTAATGGTGACAATTTTGGATGCATCACTTTCAAGGGAAGTTTGTGGGAGGACTACCTTGGTTGGAGACTTAGAGATTAGCCCTAATGGTTTTGATAACGATCTCTAACTCCCATTTAGTTTACATACTTTCATATCATTGATTATTTGTATGTATTGATTTTTATGTTTTTTCATGATTATTATGTTAATTGCCATGATTAGACATGTGATATACATAGGTAGTATTTTTGAGCTACACCCATATTCTATATGGATTTACATTATTGTGTTCTCACTTTAGTTTTATCTATGTTGTATATCCTAATCTAAGACATGTGCATTTACTTAATGATCATATTGGTTTATGATTTTTATGCTTCATGTTTTGATTACATGTTTAGATGTAGTTTTCATTAAAACTTGTGTCAATACTTGTACAACTAGTGAGCCACAAATTGATTATTATATATTGTGTTTTTTGCTCATTTGTCCCATTGGATGAACTAGTATAGTCTAGTTTTGATGATTCATGCATTTTAACTTGTATTCCCTATTTTTGGACATGTTTTTTTCATGATGATGTGTTTTTAGCTTCATGTATATGTTAATTTTGCCAAAACTTTAGATATACATGTATACCCTTGAGTCATTTACTTTTCATGCAAATCTTTATTATGGACTCAAATTGTGTTTAGGGATATGTATGTATACTTCTAATTTAGACAAAACATTTGATGATTTGGTTTCATTTTTTGAAAATTTCATATGAGCTTCATTACTTACTTTCATGACGATGCTTTTTCACATGATTCTTGTACACTCACTTTAATTATGTTTACTCATTACTTTATTTTATGAGTACCTTGTTGAGCTTTAAAGATCTTGAGTGTCTATTTGTGTAAAATGCATGCTTCATGAAATATATGATTTGGTTTCAGGCTTTTGGAGAACCTATAACTAGTTCTTATTCTTCATGTTGGTAGAGTTTTCAATGTGTTATGATTATTTTCAAATTTTTTTTTTGAAAACCCCTACCCATTCAAGGGCGGTTGGATGGGGGCGACCATGCCTTGTAAGCACTTAATTGAAAATCCATTTAACATGTGCATGAAAGGGTGGTAGCATGAGTTATACACTTGATCCTCATCATATTTTCAATTGGTATCCCAATTGATATTTTCATGGTTGTATACTCATCTGTGGTTTTCTATATGTATGTTTCAAATCTCAAAAAGTATCATTTCTATTGGTATTTACATTTTCAATATATATATATATATATATATATATATATATATATTATATATATATATATATATATATAATATATATATATAATAATATATAGATATATATATATATATATATATATATATTATATATATATATATGATTTGATTGTGCTTACTATACCTTTACATCTTAAAACACAAATTATATTTTTGCTAAGCTTGATTTAGTTCTTAATGACAATTATTTTTCAAATTGGTATCTTATCACAATTATGCATCATTTTTATTGGTATTTCATAAAGGGGGAGAAAACTTCACGTTTTACTTTCAATCGATTTTATTTTCGATTGGTATCTTACTCCCACTCTTATGATGAAAAATGATATAATTCTATTTGATATATTACTTTTCAATTGGTTTCCTACGCTCTTAATGAAAACTTTTTTTAAATTTAGAATATGCTAACATTTTCAATATGGTATCAGAATCTTAAATTGGCTTTATTCTAAATTTGGTATATTTATTGCAAATGATTTGTTTAACAAAATAGTTGATTTATTTTTCAATTGATATTATGTTCTATTTTAAATTGGTATCTATATTTAAATGAGCTATGTTTAAAATTATAAATATTTTCATTTGGTATCAAATTATAAGATGTTTACAATTGGTATCAAGATTCCTACACACATATATATTTCAATTGGTATCAAAAACATACATGTTTCATTTTCTATTAGTATCAAAAGTTTACAAAATATTTTCAATTGGTATCTTTTGGTATCTTAAATATTTGTTTATTTTCAATTGTATCATAATTGGTATCCAAATATTTTGATATGTATTGCTTATACGCAAGGGGAGCTTAACATCTTCCCTATATATAGATTCATGTTGAGTGTATCTCATTTGAGGAGCTTGACCGCTCTTCTCTATGTCTTACACGTGTGTAGCAGGAGCTTCACATCTCCTTCTATACATTTTTCATGTAATGCATATATGCAGGGGGGTTAACTTCACGTCTTTCCTTTTCATCAATGTATATCGCATATATGTATCTTTATTGTTTGTTTTATGCAAAAAGGGGGAGAACATTTTTTTTATGCCCCTTTATTGATTTTTTTTTTTGACAAAAAGGAAGAAAATTTTTTGCTTATGCCCCGTTGTTGATTTTTTTTTTTACAAAAAGGGGGAGTAGATTGTTTTTGAGGTATATGAGCTTATATATGCATACTTATTTCATTTCCTTGTTGTTTAAATGTATATATGTTTTGTTTATGCAAAAAGGGAAATAGTATTTGGATTTGCTTATGATTGATTTCCTCATTTATGCATATTTATGTTGAGCATTCATTGCATATCTTTATGTTTATTGTTATGCATGAGTTAAGGGGGAGCTTCTATGAAGCTTAACTTTAATCCATGCATATATAACTCCATGAGTTTTGTCATCATAAAAAGGGGGAGATTGTTGGCCCAGAGGCCCTTCACTCTAGTTTTGATGATGATTAACTCACGTAGTTATAGTTTACTAATATCTTGTGATATTTAGTTTCAGATATTTGATCAAGATATTAGTAGGTGATTAGCTTCAACAAAGGTGTTTTGGAGCTTTCACATGTTGATTCAAGAACTCGCGCGTCAAGATCGCATCTAGCACTTGGTTGGAGTCAAGCTCGTTGGATCGTGTTTGGATCGAGTCGACTTGGAGAAGGAGTCCTACAAGAAGACCTCGGTTTGTTTAGTACAAGATTGTGTTTAGATCATTGTAAAGATTAGATAGTGTTGATATGCTCAAGTTCACAATACACACACAAGTTTAAAGTTTCATGTTTTGGTTTTTCAGTTTAACCGATCTTTGTTTTTCAAGTCTAAAATATAGATATAATATCTTTCATGCATATTGGATTCTATCCATATACAATATGCTTCAAAGTTGTTTCAATATCATGTTTTTGTATTTGCATGAGTTTTGGAGAAAACGGTTTTCCATTTCAAAATTCAAGTTTTGGAAAATACGATTTTTGGTTTAAGGTAAAATTTCAAGAACACAAAAATGGTTCAAATTGTTTATAATATGTGTTGAATTTTAGTCACACATATTTGTATTTTAAAGATCTAATAAGAACTAATTTTTGTGAAATTTATGTGAATTTATGTGATTTAATTGAAGTCAAAAACTCAAGTTTTTAATCCCTATATTAGTTTGACCTGGCTGCCTGCCGGTCGACCGACCGGTCGACCGAGGGAGAAGTTGGTCGACCGGTCCAGTCGACTGACGTGCACGTAGCCATGGACTGGTGGGCCAGTCGACCGGGCGGCCGACTGTCCAGAGAGCTCTGCTCTCTGGAAATGGCCCCGGTCGACCGGCAGAGAGCTGCTGCTCTCTATATCCAGTCCCGGTCGACCGGGTGGTCGACCGGAGGCACAACGGTCATAAAAATGACAGTTGTGCCGGTCGACCGGGCGGTCCACCGGAAGGCAAATCTGCCCTTTCCTGCTGCCAACGGGTAGAATTTATTTAGGGTTATAAATACCTCATTCTTGAGTTGTTTTAACGAAGAATTCAAGAGCAAAATTTTCTATCTTTCAGCAAGTTTTAAAAAGAGTTTTTGTGCCAAAAGATTTAATCTTTATTTATTTTCAACGGTTGGAATATTCAAAAGAAAATAGAGTATTTAGGATATTGGTTTAGATCTTCATTTCTATCTTATTCTATTGGTTTTCCCAAATATTTTTCTTTGTGTTTTGATTTCCAAACACCTTCATTTTCTCACACTTGAGCTATCATATCTATCCTATCTATAGGATCATTATTTTGTGAGAAAAATTGGTTTGTGGTTGTTGATACCGCCAAGTATTGTAAACCTCTTTTTATTTAAGATTGTGAGTATCCCTCTTGTGTAGAGGTGATAGTAGAGGTTGTGTTGGTATCCCTCTAAGTGTAGAGGTGATTGAGGTTAGAGTTTTGGCTAAGTGCCTAGACCCTCTAGTGAGAGGTGGTTGTGGTTATTTGGCTTTGTGCCTATCTCTCAATTGTGAGGTTGATCTTGTGTGACTTACTGCCTTGCCTCTAAGTGTAGATGTTGTATTTGTTATGAGAGAAGTTGTGTACTCCCAAGTTGTATTTACCCAAATCCTCAGTGGAGGTTCCCTGTGTGGGAAGTCCTGTGTGGACGATATAGTGAAACTCCTTCTGTATGAAGGTGGGGATGTAGAGCTGGGTGCTCGAACGTCGAAACATATCTTTGTGTTTGTGTTTGATCCACTATCTCTAACTCTCTCTCTCTCATATTGTGCATTGCATCATTTTGTTCATATCATATATATGCTTGGGTTTGATTGTGTGCCATACTTGTGTTCAACCAAGAAAGCTTTACATAGCACCTCAACTCTTATTTAGAGGAGTTAGTCCAGAGCCCTTCACCGGAAATTCGGCTACACTATTTGGTTACACTAAGTGTGTTGCAATTAAGTTTTAATTCTGCATCATTTGTCATTAGATTAGCCATACACCTATTCACCCCCCTAGGTGTACTTTCACATGTGTTCCACGGGGTGTGCTGCCACCCCCGATTACTAACTTCTTGCAGGGCTTATAAATAGACCCTTTGCTTCTGAATTGTTGACACTCCAAAAAAGACAAGATTCCTAACTGGCCTGAGCAATGTCTAACTTATTGACATTTACAAAAGACAAGTGACAGACAAGCTGATGACCAGTTTTTTTACCCATCTCAGAAGGACAAATCAGCAACTTGGACTCTACTGATCCAGTGAAGCAGATAGTGAGCCCAGATTGTCTTTGAAGAGACCTAAGCAGGTCTAAGATGCTAGGTTAGCTCAACACTTAGCATCACATGAGCCCAAGGGGATAGCCTCACCTGAGAGGCTAAGTTTGTCCAACTTCGCCTTGAAGCCGTTCAAAGCTCCATCAGGGAGCTAACTTACAGCTTCGCCTGAAGTACTCAGTTAACTCCGCAGAGAGTTAGCTTCGCTCGAAGTCACACGCAGCCACGCAGAAGGATGATCGGTAGCTTCGCCACAGATGTTTATCCAGCTTCACTGAATAGCTTTCTTCTGACTTCGCCAGATGCTCCTTCCAGCTCCGCTGCGAGCTCGTCGCGGCAGCTCCACTGCGGGTCTCTCATGGTCACCTTTGACCAATTAAATCTCCAGATGAGATCAAATCTATTCAAGATCAAATCTTAGATCAAATTTGGCAGCTGTTTACCATAATCTCTTGACTCTCCTAAAACAAGTAAGAAGATAAGGGAGATCCTTAAAAATATTTGGAAAGAATCAAAACAGATCAGGAGATAGACGCTACCTGCTATTTCTAGCTTCGCAGAAGCTAATTGTAGCCTCGCAATAAGGCTACTTTCTAGATTTAAACAGATTGACTCAATCTGTTTTCAGATTTTCAAGGGATAATTGTACCCCTGTAGCACCCCGTACCCGGGATACGTACCCAGATACGAGTCCCATAATTTTTTTGACCATATTGCTCAATTTTCTTCCTGTATGTGTTTTTGAGTTGTGATTACTTATATTTTTGAGTATCGGATCTGGATTCTCAGATCTAGAGTAAGCCCTGACTCGGACCGGGAACCCGATACCAGTCAGTAGCCCGATTTGACTTTTGATAGTCTGATTTGACCGATTTTAGTTTTAGAGACTGTTTTCTAATATTTTAGATTTTTCATGATTTTCTGGAATTTTCTGAAATTTTTTTGCAAAATCTCCAAAACCGGTGTCAGTCCGCATCGCTGACTGATTCCAGAATTTTTAGTTTTCATATGGGTTTGAATTTTCAGAAACGGCTTTCACAGTACTTCTTAGAATTTTATTTTCTATCTAAATATTTTTTTTGAGATTTTTCTAAATTTATCAAATTTGACCAATACCCTCCCCTTTAAATCCTAACTCATTTCAAAATACACCATATTCTCTCTCTCCTCTCTCATTCCCTCTCTAATATTTATATAAATATTTTAAATTATATACTTTAAAATAAAACTACGGGCTAGCGGATTGCTTGTGCGGATCGCCGATTTTTCAAACTTTTAACCGGTATTTCGCTCCGGTTTCAGGCGAGTACTTATTACTAATTAAAAATAATTATTCTGGTATTTATAACATGATATTGACATGTGGATATTTTAAAATGCCTAATACTTGGTATAGTAATTTTTAGTACATAGTTGTCATGCTATATTTAATTCGATAATTGCCATTGCCATGCTATATTTGACCCGGTATTTGCCATGCTATATTTGACACCGGTATTTGCTATGCTATATTTGACCCTGGTATTTGCCATGCTTATTTGACACCGATATTTGCCATGCTGTACTTTACCCGTGACATCTAACACTGGTACTCGGTATTTATACCGGTACTCAGTATTTACACCGACGCTTGACATGCTACACTTAATATGTTATTTATGACTCCGACACTTGGTATTTACACCGGCACTTGATATATAGACCCGGTACTTGATATATGTCATACTTGACACTTGCACCTGACACACGGTATATGATATGCTTTCATTGGTACAAATACCTGGACCTGACATCGTGACTCTTGACCGGACACTACCACCCCTGATACCTGTATTATATGACATATTCATGACTATCACTTTTATGGGGACTTGCATGACTATTATGTTATTACCAGATATTTGGTACTCCTGTACTCCTGTATTCTTGAACCCCTTAAATAGGGAGGCTCCTGACATTACTCCTGATACTATACTCCGCTTGACCCCCGTAATAGGATAACCATGAATATGAGATTACTATGAATACTCTGTGGACATTATCACTGGATAAATTATAATAATTGGACAACTTACACCGAGATGGGGGAAACTAATGAGTACCGATATAGTCTCCATGTTTATGATGGTCTTATAGTGTCCGCGGCCATGTACTTGGATTCGACCTGGAGGCCACCAGGCGTTTCCGTGGGGTGTACTGGCACCCCTACTCCCTTGCCTGCCGGTGTACCATGTGCCCCGCCCCTGAGCTCTTCCTGTGGGAGCGGTGACATCCTATTCCCGTTCGGGCGTACAATAAGTCCCAGTACCTAGCGGTATATTCTGGCTCAGTACCGGATACTCCTTGACCGTTGTCCCGGGCATGTACGGGACCCATTCTAAGCATGGTTCGTCGATCCCCATCAGTTTCCAATAACTTACTCTCGGATCTGTATGCTAAGGTATGTGGGATAGGACACATACCGACGTATACAAATCAGATGAGTCTTAATAATTTAATAATAACATGTTCCTGATATATGACTAGCTATACTCTTGGTTTATACTGCTCACAACTTAGACATATGTTATCTGGTAGGATTACTTAATTGCTTCCATACTATTTTATTATATTGTGAAGGTAAAGACAGATTATATAAACTCAGATTACAGTGACGTGAGGTATAGGGTATATATATGAGGGTTTTCTTGTTTGGATTATTCTTTCGACGTACTAATCTCACTGATCGGTAATGTGAGCTTATATAACTAATTTCCTGTAGTTACTTTACTCACTGTCTTATTTCATGTTCTTATATGCTTATATTCATGGTACACCTTTCTTGTACACATGTACCTGATATGCACGCCATGTATATGTACTCGCTGGGGCTGCTAACAACCGTGGATTCTCATGTCCAGATTCTAGAGTCTGGACCTTGGTGGCTTGGCTGTAGCTGATCAGAGTGTGCAGCGGATCCTCCCGTGGTGGTCAGAGTGTAGCAGAAGCCTGGACGTCGTCATAGCTCTTCCTCCCAGCTTTTCTCCTGCTTGACTCTCGAGGTCCCCCTTGCTGTATCGTGAGCATCTCTCAGTTTTATTGTATATATCCCTTCATGTATTGTACTTTTATATCTTCTAATGATGTAATATTCATGTAATGTTGTATCATTCTCGGCGCTAACCATGTACTTGCGCTGTTTCTGTTAGAATGTATATTACCACTGTGCTTCCGCCTCTGATTCTTGCTTGTACTAATGCTTAGCGTATATACGTGAGGGTATTTCTGACCTGCGTATATACGTCGCAGTGGCGTCCCCGTACCCGCCAGATCGGGGCGCTACAAGTTGGTATCAGAGCCTAGGCTCTAACATCCTCAGTACAAGCAGTTGGCAGATTAATGATGTATTAATCTGTAGCTGAAAAGCATGAGTCTTAAATATACATTCCAATCACAAGTACGGTGTTATCTATTCCTTCCTTGTAATCGTTTCCTTGGATCCTGAGACCCTTCTATCTTTCCCTTCAGCTTCTTCCCATCATCCCTTCAACCAACTCAGATATGGAAGGACGGAGAACCCGAAACGGTCCTGGCACTTCTCGCGATAGTTCTAATGGAGATGGCGACAACATGATGAGGGTACTGCATGGCATGATGGAAAGTCAACATCAGCAGACAGAGCTCCTGCGGCAAGCATTATTGACAGCACCTAGAGAGCAGAGGCCTGGCAGTGTATCCGATTTCAGGAGACTGCAGCCGGCTACATTTTCGGGTACAGAGAAGTCGTTGGACGCCAAGCAATGGCTGATTAACACTACAGATCTTCTGAAGGCAGCTCGGATTACTGATGAGAACCAGGTGGAAGTGGTCAAGATCTAGCTAAGGATGTGGCCAGAACCTGGTGGTTGGCAAAGAAGCAAGATTGGAGAGGCCTATTACTTGGAATCAGTTCTCGAGGGGTTTCTATGAGAGGTTCTTCCCTGCAACAGCTCAGAAAGAGATGGAAGAGCAGTTCATCAGGTTGCAGCAGTTGAACCGATCTGTGGATGAGTACGCTGCTGAATTTTTGAGACTCAGTCGATTTGCATCCTACATGGTGAGCGATGAGGAGAAGCGGGCCAGCAGATTCCAACAGGGGCTGAAGATGGACATCTAAATATTTCTTATCCCTCAGCAGCCTAAGACGTACTCTCAGGTCTCTCTATTGCCCGTGAAGTAGAACGGGGACTGGAGAAGAAGGATAAGCACCAGATGCAGAACAAGTTAGTGAAGAGATCCTTTCAGTTGATGGATGAAGAAGACCCGACCAGACCCAGCGATGGCCCGATAGTCAGGCGACCATTCCGACATCCCCCTCAGCAGACGATATGCGGATATTACCTAAGGCCCGGACACATCCAGAGCAATTGCCGGAGGGCTAACAGGCTGTGTTTGGCATGTGGATCTGGTGATCATTCATTAGGTGTTTGTCCGTTCAAGAGGACATGGAATGCTACCCCAGAACCTCTAGCACTTCCAGCACCACCGCCAAGAAGGAACCCCGAGCCAGTTGGCAGGAGAGTTCCACTCCCTCTCCAGCAGTGAGGAGCAAGAGTTGGAGCTGACTGAGAGAGAGGCCAGGCTTACCATTTGTCAGCAGGAGAAGCCGAGCCGTCAGTTGTGATAGCGGAAGGAAAAGGAGCTCAGTACCCAGATTAGGAGCCTTGATGATGACTCTGTGACCGCTATTCCCCAATCTTTTGTGTCCTGAGATTGTAATCTCCCTTATCCTTTCAAGTTATCATATTATCATCGTTGATTGTAATTGTTTTCCATTGATTTGCAAAGGGAAAACTTACAAAAAGAGTTGAGGAGCTAAATTACAAGTATTCTTAAAAAGATTACAAGTAGATCTCCTCAGAGATTCTGGAGAAGTGTGCCGATAGGAGTCTGGTCAGCGCGCGACCACTTTGTCCCTTTGACGATGTGAGCGATGAGATTCCCTTCTCGCCTGGTTCGGGGAATCAGAGAACAGAAGGTTGGTAGAACCCTCTTGCTACTTCTCAAAACATCCTTCAATTAGGAATTCCTTCTCGCCTGGTTCCGGAGATTCCTTGAGATAAGATATTTAGGGTATCAGCACCCTGATTAGAGAAGCAATTCTCTATAAAGTCTCTTAATTCAAGAACGCACGGTGCGTCGTGAAGAAGCCTCTGCTTGTGGAGTCCTCTCTCTTGCACCTGTCCGTCCTCTCTACTTCTGGAGCTCCACCTCTCTCCTTGTGCCCCTGGTGGGCTATTTATAGGGAGAGCAAGGGTATAATCATCACTTGAAGATATGGAAACAGATTGAATCAAATCTGTTTAAATCTGGAAAGTAGCCTTGCTGCGAGGCTAGGATCAGCTTCTGCGAAGCTAGAAATGACAGGTCGGTTGATCCTCTTGATCTATTTTGATCCTTTCCATATCGTTGGAGGATTTCCCTGATCTTCTTACTCGTTTTAGAAGAGTCAAGAGATTGTGGCAATCAACTGCCGAATTTGATCTCTGATTTGATCTTAATTGGATTTGATCTGATTAGATCTGATCTCATTTGGAGATTTGATTGGTCAAAGGTTGACCATAGCAGACCAACAGCGGAGCTACCGCGTTGAGCTCACAGCGGAGCTGGAAGGCGCACCTGGCGAAGTCAGAAGAAAGCTCTTCAGCAGAGCTAGATAACATCTGTGGCGAAGATACCGAACATCCTTCTGCGCGGTTATGTAGCTTCAAGCGAAGTTAACTCTCTGCGGAGTTGTGCTCAGGCGAAGCTATAAGTTAGCTTCCTGGCGGAGCTTTGAATGGCTTCAAGGCGAAGTTGGATGATCTTAGCCTCTCAGGCGAGGCTATCCCTTTGGGCTCATGTGATGCTAAGTGCTAGCATTTTAGACCTGCTGAGGTCTGTTCAGAAATAATCTGGGTTTACTGTCTGCTTGCTGGATCAGTAGAGTCCAAGTTGCTTCCTTGTCCCTCGGAGATGGGTGAAAACTAGTCTTCAGCTCGTTTGTCACTTGTCTTTTGTAAATGTCAACAAGTTTAGACATTGTTCGGACCAATAAGAATCTTGTCTTTTTCAAGTGTCAACAGTAATCTCTTCCATGTTCATCTCCCCTCTTATGAAAATTTCAAGGATGAAATTTTTGTTAGGTGGGTAGATTGTAGCACCCCGTACCCGGGATACATACCCAGATACGAGTCCCAAAAATTTTTTGACCATATATCTTATTTCATGTTCTTATATGCTTATATTCACGGTACACCTTTCTTGTACACATGTACCTGATATACACGCCACCTGGCTTTAGTATATGTACTCGCTGGGGTTGCTAACAACCCTGGATTCTCATGTTCAGATCCTGGAGTCTGGACCTTGGTGGCTTGGCTGTAGCTGATCAGAGTGCGCAGCGGATCCTCCCGTGGTGGTCAGAGTGTAGCAGAAGCCTGGACGTCGTCATAGCTCTTCCTCCTAGCTTTTCTCCTGCTTGACTCTCGAGGTCCCCCATGCCGTATCGTGAGCATCTCTCGGTTTTATTGTATATATCCCTTTATGTATTGTACTTTTATATCTTCTAATGATGTAATATTCATGTAATGTTGTATCATTTTCTGCGATAACCATGTACTTGCGCTGTTTATGTTAGAATGTATATTACCACTGTGCTTCCGTCTCTGATTCTTGCTTGTACTAATGCTTAGCGTATATACGTGAGGGTATTTCTGACCTGCGTATATACGTTGCAGTGGCGTCCCCGTACCCGCCGGATCGGGGCGCTACAACCCTGCTCTCCCTATAAATAGCCCACCAGGGGTACACGGAGACACACACGCACACACGCGCAGAGGCTAAAAAAATAGAGAGAGTCGGCTAAACAGAGACCCATTCTCTTGCTTCTAAGAATTCAGAGAACTGCTTCTCTAATCAGGGTGCTGATACCCTAAGATCTTCCTCCTTCTCAAGGAATCTCCGGAACCAGGCGAGAAGGAATTCCCAAGTGGAGGCAGTTTGAGAAGTATAAGAGGGTTCTACCAACCTTCTGTTCTCCGATTCTCCAAACCAGGCGAGAAGGAATCCCATCGATCGCATCATCAAAGGGACAAAGTGGTCGCGCGCTGACCAGACTCCTATCGGCACACTTCTCCAGAATCTCAGAGGAGATCTACTTGTAATCTTTTTTTAGAATACTTGTAATTTAGCTCCTCGACCCTTTTTTGTAAGTTTTCCTCATTGCAAAACAATGGAAAACAAGATGGCGACTCCGCTGGGAACGAATCTCCACTGATGAGAATCAAGTGTCGCAATGTGACGAACAGACCTTCGGGTCTACCTCTGAATTCAAGAAAGCCGGTGTGGCCAGAGTCCCTTTGGCTAAATCTTCGAAGCAAGTCTCTGTGGAGACAGATGAGGCTCTCTGCGAGCCTACCACGTTCCTTTGGCGCAATAAGGAAGCAGGCCCGCAATGCAAGGGTCAGAATCTTGAGCCTGTTACCTTCGAAAACCTAGTCGTTCATTTCGACCAGGGAAATTTCGAAGAACTCCTCTCTGGGGTGGTTCAATGCTCCGTGCACGAAAGCACAGAAAGGTTTCAATGGCCAAGGTTTCGGAGCAGAAACCGGAAGCAGAATTCTTCAAACACCTCAGCCTCGCGTGTGACTAGTCAGGTTCCCTGCGAACCTAAGTCTCCTTTTTCAAAGCAGATGTGGAGGCCAAAGCAGAAGGCTCTGTAAAAAGCTTCAGGCATAGCTACGCCACAAGTTCGTCTCTCTCGCGAAGAAAAAGGTAAGATGCCTGCCTGCTTCATCGAGAGTATCAGCCGCGAAGTTACAACGGCGATGATGCCTTCGCCTAATTCAGGAGCAGTAACTCCTCGCGCCAGCCTCGTTCTTATGAGCGAAGCTACTGATACAGTACCTCAGGGTACGCATGATGTTCGCACCCGCGAAGTTGGAAACCAAAGCACCACAATGTACTAAACTCGCTCTTTGCAGTGAAGCTAAGGGATTGCCCCTAAGTGCTGATAGCGGTGCTTATGCAGCTTCAGCGCCCAAGGGCATTTCCAAAGCTTTTAGCCGCAAATTTAGAGCCAAAGCACCATCTAGGGCTAACCACCTTCGCAGCAACATAGCGTGCTTCGCTCTCCAGTTCATCAAGCACTAAGCTCGCCCTTCGCAGCGAAGCTAAGGGATCGTCCCTAAGTGTTGATAGCGGTGCTTATGCAGCTTCAGCACCGAAGGACATTCCCAAGGTTCTTAGCCGCGAAGTTAGAGCTAAAGCACTATTTAGTGCTAATTACCTCTGCAGTGATGAAAAGAACAGGGCATCATTCTATGCGCAATCCAACAGAGCCTTTACGCTGGATCGTTTAGGCCCAACTGGGTCTGACTTGCGGGAAATCTTGACAAGCAAACGGAAGTCAGAATCTTTCCAAACTTCTCCCTCCTGTTGTCAACAAGTGGGATGTCAGTTGGTGACACTCCACTCAGTCCATTGCCGGTTAGGAGCAATCCCTGCCACTCCTCAAGGCCGACGATCAGTTTTTGATCGACTGTTGGTACAAACTCCAGAGAAACATCACAAAAGGAGCGTATCGCAAGATCTGCCCTCTGCATCCGTTAACATGATCGGAAGGGGACGAGAGCTGTGTAGGGGCAGACGAGCGTCGCATGACACTCCCTATAGTTTCCCAGATCCGGATTATAGCCCGGGCCTTGGCGAAGCCTCGATACACAAAGAAGGTGTCTCACCTCTAAAAAACGGTAGAATGCTATGTCGACGACATTGCTGTCAAAAGCCGCAATAAGAATGACCATCTTCGTGACTTGAGAACAATGTTCGATATAATGCGGGCTCATCAGCTAAAGATGAATCTGACAAAATCCTTCTTGGAGTTTCGAGTGGCAAGTTCCTTGGGTTTATTGTTACATCAAAAGGAATTCATCTTGACCCAGACAAAGTCAAAACCATTCAGAGCATGCATCCACCGAGGAATCTCAAAGAGCTTAGAGGCTTGCAAGGTAGATTGGCTTATATTAGAAGATTCATCGCAAATCTCTCAGGCTCCTGTTAACCGTTCACCCGACTCATGAAAGGGTGTTTCCTTTGTATGAGATCAAGCTTGTCAGGAAGCTTACGAGGATATTAAGAAATATCTCACAAAACCTCCAGTCTTGGTAGCTCCCACATCAGGAAAACCATTCTTACTTTATGTGAAAGCCATGGACCATTCTCTTAGTGCCCTGCTTGCTCAAAAAGATGATAATGGTCACGAACAGACTATTTATTATCTGAGCAGGACTCTGATAAGGCGAAATCTTGCTATAATCCTATTGAGAAGGAGTGCTTAGCTCTTGTCTTTACCGTTCAGAAGACACGACTGCCAAACCATACATGTCATTTTCAGAGTGAATCCATTACGTCTTCTCATGATGAAGCCAGGATCATTGATTTCAAGATTAGCTAAATGGGCACTTCTTTTGTCTCAATACGACATGCTCTTTATCCCTCAAAAGGCGGTTAAAGGCCAGACCCTCTTAGAGTTCTTGGCTGCTCATCCGATTCCGAAAAACTCAAAACTTTATGAAGATATTCCAGATGAAGTCTTCGAATCCAATGTAACTTCAGAGGATGAAGTTTGGCAGGTGTTCTTCGATGGAGCATCACGAATAGGCCCTAAAGGCAGGATCATTGCCGGCGTGGGGTTGTGTTTATCTCTCCATAAAATCACGTCCTTCCTAGAGCATTTTCTCTGACGGAATCACGCTCCAACAATGTGGCAGAATACAATGCTCTACTTATAGGTCTTCAGCTCGCCCATGAAATGGGGGTACGCTACCTTGAAGCTTACAACGATTCAAACTGATTATCAATCAGGTTAAAGGTGAAAATGAGGTCCGTCACGAGGATTTCGTAGCTTATTATCACGCAGTCATCGAAATAGCTAATCTGTTTGATGGTTTTTACATCGGGCATGTATCTCGATCTCAGAATATTAAGGCAGATGCTCTTGCTGCATTAGCAACAATGCTAGCCTTGCCAGTCGACACCGAGTATCACCTTATAGTGGCGACTCGACACCTTGTCTGCTCTAAAAATATGTTAAGAACCAGATAGGTCTATAATATCTCGACGGATCTTGAGCCGAGAGATTGGTGATTTCCTTTCATCGACTATGCTCTTCATGGTCTGTTGCCGATAATCCTAAAGAAGCGACATCTGTCAGACGAAGGTCTCTCCGTTTTTACTATAATCCAACTCTAAATACACTTTACCGTCATTCATACGACGGTATCCTCCTCCGTTGCCTTTCTAATTCAGAGGCACAGGAACTTCTTAAAGAAGCACACGACGGCATATGCGGAGCTCATCAGCCAGGTCCAAAACTTAAAGATCGATTGCACAGGCTTGGATATTATTGGCCAACCATGATAGCCGACGCCATCCAGTATGCACGAAGGTGTAAAGCATGCCAAATTCATGCGGACTTCATACACCAGCCCTCGGAGTTGCTCCATCCAACTGTTGCTTCATGGCCATTCGAAGCATGGGGAATCGATGTCGTAGGGCCAATCAACCCTTCTTCAACAAAAGGTCACTGGTTTATCTTAGTAATAACCGATTACTTTTTAAAGTGGGCAGAAGCAATATCACTGGTCGAAGTTAAAACTTCTAATGTGGTTAATTTCATCAAACACCATGTCATTCATCGATTTGGTGTCCCTAGGCGGATCATCCATGATAACGGTCCCCAGTTCATAAGCCAGGTATTCTATCGATTCTGTGATAAATACCAAATTCAGAATATGGCTTCAACTGCCTATAATCCTGCCGCTAATGGCTTGGCAGAAGCATTCAACAAGACAATCATTAAGTTACTTAAAAAGTTCGTCTACTCGAATAAGCGAGATTGGAATAAGAAGCTTGGTGAAATGTCTTTGGGCCTACCGAACCACGGTTCGGACCTCCACAAGCAATACGCCTTTTTCCCTGGTATGCGGATGCGAAGCAGTCATACCGTTAAAATCTAGATGCCATCATTGGGAGTCGCTTTAATGACTAAGATCACATCAGAGGACAATGATCGGTTGTGTCTTCAAGAGCTCGAAGCCCTAGATGAGAAGCGGTTACAAGCTCAGCAGCACATTGAGTTTTATCAAGGTCGGATCTTAAAAGCCTTCAATAAGAAGGTCAAACAAAGAGTCTTCCAGAAAGGAGATTTAGTTTTAGCCGTCAGACGACCAATGATCATGACGCACAAAACCAAGGCAAATTTCAGCCCAAATGGGAGGGACCATTTGTAATAGAAACAGTCTATTCAAACAGAGCGTATCGCCTTATGACTTCAGATGGTGATTTACTCATGATGCCGATCAACGGCAGGTTCTTAAAGAAGTATTATTCTTGATAAGAATCCTTCTCGTGATCAAGTTAACATTACACCTCTGATCAAGACCTTCGAATCCAAGAAATGCAGAAGGAGCGCCCTCTCTTCCTCCAAATGAGATCATACGACCGTAAACCAGTATAGAGCCGATCGTACACTGGTTGTCTTAAAGAAGAATCAAGGTTACGAATACAATAACCGAATGATCCAACACCTTTAATGGTTAAGGATAGAGGAAAATGTTGGCCTTTAAGCCCAACATAAGTCCTCGATAACTCATCATGCTGAGGGAATAGCATGGCTAGCCCAGCTCAAACGGTAGTTGGTAAAGGCATATCAAACCCGTTCACAACTGTGGATTTGCTAAAAATCCTAAGGGACCTGTTCCCATTTGATTCCCTCTCCAAAATCACTTACCAATTCTCATTCATGGAATGGTAAGACCACATATAAAGAACGACAGATCCATTAGAATTACTGCTATGTTCAATCACCTCTAACAGTAAACGAATCTCTCGGTCAAGTTAATACTACACTTCTGACCAATATCGCTCATACCGCACCATCCATTTCGCTGTTAAGTTAACATTAAACCTATGACAGTGATCTCCTCGATTTTCTCAGTGAAATGAGATCTTTTCATGCTATGTTTAACACTACACCTCTGGCATCCATTTTGCTGTTAAGTTAACATTAAACCTATGACAGTGATGTCCTCGATTTTCTCAGTGAAAACGAGATCTTTCCGTGCTGCGTTTAACACTACACCTATGGCATCCATTTCGCTGTTAAGTTAACATTAAACCTACGGCAGTAATCTCCTCGATTTTCTCAGTGAAAACGAGACCTTTTCGTGCTACGTTTAACACTACACCTCTGGCATCCATTTCGCTGTTAAGTTAACATTAAACCTATGACAGTGATCTCCTCGATTTTCTCAGTGAAAATGAGACCTTTTCATGCTACGTTTAGCACTACACCTCTGGCATCCATTTTGCTGTTAAGTTAACATTAAACCTATGACAGTGATCTCCTCGATTTTCTCAGTGAAAACGAGACCTTTCCATGCTACGTTTAACACTACACCTCTGGCATCCATTTCGCTGTTAAGTTAACATTAAACCCATGACAGTGATCTCCTCGATTTTCTCAGTGAAATGAGACCTTTCCATGCTACGTTTAACACTACACCTCTGGCATGCATATCTTTTTGTCAAGTTAACATTACACCTCTGACAAATTGCTTTCCAAATTCCTACGAAGTTCTTTTTGTCACATTAACATTACACCTCTGACATATGAACTTTTATGGAATTCTTTTACTAGCTCCCTAGCAAGTTTCTGAGTCCCACTCGGTCTTTAGTGGACTTTTCTGGTTGTCACGTTAACAATATAACTCTGACAATTTCTTCCAAGTCCCATCCAAATTTTGAGCTTGGTGGCTTCTCAATTGGTTACGTCATTGCGACCTATGAACCGACAGATAGCCAAGTCTCATCTTTTCATTCCGGCGAGGACTATTTCTTTGTCATCATATGATAAAATTTTAAACTTGGTGACTTCTCAATCGGTTACGTCATTGCGACCTCTGAACCGGCAGATAGCCAAGTCTCATCTTTTCAGTCCGATAAGGACTATTTCTTTGTCATCATATGACAATTTTGAGCTTGGTGGCTTCTCTATCGTTTTGTCATCGCGACCTCTGAACCGGCAGATAGCCAAGTCTCATCTTTCAGTCCGGCAAGGACTATTCCTTTGTCATCATATGACAAAATTTTGAGCTTGGTGGCTTCTCAATCGGTTACGTCATTGCGACCTCTGAACCGGCAGATAGCCAAATCTCACCTTTCAGTCCAGCAAGGACTATTCCTTTGTCATCATATGACAAAATTTTGAGCTTGGTGGCTTCTCAATTGGTTATGTCATCGCGACCTCTGAACCGGCAGATAGCCAAGTCTCATCTTTCAGTCCAGCAAGGACTATTCCTTTGTCATCATATGACAAAATTTTGAGCTTGGGGTTTCTCAATCGGTTACGTCATTGCGACCTCTGAACAGGCAGATAGCCAAGTCTCATCTTTCAGTCCGGCAAGGACTATTCCTTTGTCATCATATGATAAAATTTTGAGCTTGGTGGCATCTTAATCAGTTATGTCATCGCGACCTCTGAACCGGCAGATAACCAAGTCTCATCTTTCAGTCCACTAAGGACTATTTCTTCATCATCATATGACAAAATTTTGAGCTTGGTGGCATCTTAATCGGTTACGTCATTGCGACCTCTGAACCGGCTGATAGCCAAGTCTCATCTTTTAGTCAAGTAAGGACTATTTTCTCAAATGTGTGACTAACTCTCTCAGCTTATCATCGCTGATTAGATTAGTTATATCATTATTCCGTTTCCTTTTAAGGGCTGCAATACAACTGAAGGCGAGAATTCAGAAGATAAAACAAGTTGTAAATGCAACGGGAGAGTCAAAATAAAGTCACTTTTATTGATTCCAAAAGAGGGATACATGAATGCACAGATTGCAAGCTACAATGGCGCTTCATAGGACTTGATCTGTCCTTCAAGAGTGGCCAGCCTAGTCTTTCTCTCTTCAGCATCCATGATAAGCGCCTGGTACCTCAACTCGGCCTCATTAAAGCTCGCTGTTTGGGCCAAGCGAGCTTCAATTTCAACCAAGTTTCCCTCTGTGCTAGCTCCTGCTGCAAGACTTCGTCATTCTGGGCCTTAAGCTGCTCAAGCCGGTAGTCTCTTCAAGACGCACTGGTTCAGCCTTGGACAAAAGGAGATTAGCCTTCCTGATTATTTCCTTGGCCTTTTCAATTTTATCCTCAGTGTCAAGAAGACCATTGCTAGAAGCGTCTATGGCATCCCCGAGCTCTACTTTCCTTGTCTCCAAGGATTTCAAATCAGAAGAAATTGCCTTAGTAGCTTCTTGAGCAGCGAGATGAGCTTCATGCATCTAAGCTACAAGATGCGCAAGCTGTTCGTTAACTGAAGACTCCCGATCTGAATGGCTAAGACGGCGCCATTCGTCCACATCCCTCTCAAGTCTGTCCACCAGAAGCTCTAATGTGGCGGCCTGGTCATCCCCTCCAAAGTCTCGAATACTGTCAATGCTTCGGGAGAGAACCAGCTTTAAAGCAGAGAATGAGGTAGTCGAGCCTTCAAGACCAAAGCAATGGATCGCTTCAAGCTCTTATAAAAGCTGTCGACTAACTCAGCCATGAATTCGTTCTCCGCCTCAATTACTCCCGGTAAACGAGCAGCCCCTGAAGACAGAGTTTCCACTGGCTCCACTAACGTAACTATGGAGGAAATAATAGAAGCACTGGCCGCAACAACATGAGGGGTCGTCGGTGACCTCGGAGGAGTCCTCATTGAAACCAGTACACTAGCCACAACCGAAGTAGGGCTAATGACGATTTTCGGGAGAGCTGGCTCGACCACCAGTGTTGGAGAAGTAGGACTGGTAATCACCTTCAGCTCCACACTTGGCAAGATAGGCGGCACTAGCAAAATCGATGGCATCTCACTTACCGATATAGTTGGAAGTGAGGTTGGATCTATGATTACTGTTCCCTCAATCCCCTTTCCTCTGGCCGATTCAGGCTCATAAGAGGGCAACCCGTGATACAAAGCATCCAACTCGGCAGTGTCTGCCACAGTTGAAGTACTTACTTCACCCCTAGTTCCCAGGAAGATTAGTTGGCCCTATTGAAGTCGATGCACCCAGAGGTGGAACACCTGTAGCAAGATTCTGTTTAAGCAAGGCGTAATGAATATCACGAAAAGAATTACTCACAAAAGGTCAAAACACTACCAAAAGATGATATCGCCTCAACTGCCGTGGCCGCAGTCTCTCTCTGAAATCCCTCGATAACGGCATCAGTCCCCTCAGGTTCCATAGGAAAATCTTTGGCAGAGTTAACACGGACTGCCGGCCCGCCTTCGCTCGCCGAACCCTCGGTGGTCCACCAAAAGAGCTGGAGGCCATAGGGCTTCCTTTTGAAGTCCAACACCTGAAGGACCTACATCAGCCGCATCACCTCCAGACTCTTCCGAGATGGCGAAATAGCCAGCCTCATTGCCTTCTCTATAAGTAAACAGGGAATCATAATGCTCCCTCTGTTCTCCGACAGCCTAGCTCTGGGTCTTTCACTGCCTCAGTTTCTGAATCATAAAGTAAACAATGAGCTGTCTGGAACACATAAGAAGTATATTACAAGAACGGAGCTGATCTTACCCGGGTCTGGAGTAGCTTTACCAGCAGTCTGCCTAAGAGCCAACAACCTGATGACTAATGGAGCAGGAGGAGGAGGCACTGCAGATGATTAGCCATCTGCAATAACCGTAGGAGCGTAGCGACGAGGCTTCTTCACTACCCTCTTCCTACGAGATCCACCTTCCCTCTTTCGCTTGAAGTGGACGTCAGGATCTTCTTCCTCCACTTCTTTCACATCAACATGTTCCATGGGGGCCGTGCCTACCCCACCAGAAGCAGCTGCTGGAGCCTCAGCACCTATATTCGCTTCAAAGCGAGGACTTCCTGCATCCGAGGCTTCGCTATCATCAACGACAATGAATTTCCCGAGGTCTGGAACGCGGACCCTCTTACCCTCGCTCTTCTCAGTGACCTTCCGCTTCAGCCGCTGAGAGATTAACTTCATACCAAAGGAATTAATAGAAAATTCAGTGGGTGTGGAGTTCGAAGTTCTATACCACTGGCAGAATCCCAGGGTAGTCAGAAGGTTCGGAGTCCTTAGCGGCATGCACAGTCGCGCCTCAGTACAGCCAGCAATGAAGAACCTCCATGCACGAGCTCCATCGATGAGGCTCCCCATAAACTCCAGACTGCTGTTTGGATTGCCTATATACGATTGGTCATACCTAAACTGACGGGCAACCGACTCGGAACATAGGGCTCCAGGTAACAGTGTCCCCGCTTCTATACAACAAGTGTGATGGCCGGATGCTAACCAGCCATTCGAAGACTCCCCGACTCATTGACGTCTGCCCTTCCCTACATCCGTGAATTCTTTACCATAGCCTGTATCGCGAATGTAGGGGAAGCATCAGAAAAGGCTATAGGACGTTATGACGGCATAGCAGTTTACGGATCGCAGCTACATAAGACTTTGACCACGAACACCCCTCGAATCGACGGAGAAGCGCCATGCGAACACCTTCTGGGGGCTCCTCTCCGGCTTGAATAATGGAGGGGCAGTGAAGGGCGAACCATGCCATCAAATAAGTATATGGCAAACCAATTCTGGGGTTTGGCCCGTCGCGAGGTAAGATAGTCCCCTTTCCCCGCTTCGTTATTGGTGGCCTATAGAAAGCCTCCGTCAATGCATGAAGGCCTCTTTGAATACAGCACACCATGGCTGGAAGAAGTCCAAGAGAGCGACCTTGGACTAGACGAACAGCGGGCAATAAGACAGTCAGATGAATGACATCACCAGACGAAGATGGCACTGAAATCACCTAGAGGGGGGGTGAATAGGTGATAATGCTAATCTATTGAACTAAATGCGGAATTTAAAAACTAATTGCAATAACACAAAATGCAAGCAACAAGTGATGCACAAAACCAAGCCAAGCATATAAGTATGAATGATCAATGTGAAATGATGCATGATTATAGTTCATTTTTGCATCATCTTCCACCTCTATATTATGCATATTATCAATAAAAATTGGTTTTTTACTCCTTTTCTCTCTATTTTTGCAGGTCCATATTTTAATGGAGAAGAGGCCCACAAATCCATGTAAATAATCAAGAATAAAGGATTAATTAAAGGCCTAAAGAGAAGCCCAAAGGAATAGCCCAGTTTCTGGATTCATCCATGCGCCCAGTCAGCCTTCTAGAAGCGCCAACCTAGATAACAACCTGTAACAAACCAGCGACAGAAATCGCTGGCATAACGGCTTAGATTCTGCCGCGAAAACGCGGCTCTGGCCACGTTTCCGCGGCAGGAATCTGGCCGTTGGGGCTGAGATTTGATCCGACGGTTCAGATTTGGGAGCTGATTCTTCTGAGGCCTATAAATAGACCATCAGGGCCAGTATGAGAGACTGAGGAGAGACTAGGGGAAAGAACTTGTATTTTGAGAGGGAGTGTAGGGATTCTCTCTAGGTTTTTAGTTCTTGTGTATTCCTCTTCTTCCTCCTAGAGATTCCGTAAAAGAGAGAAAAGAAAGTGTTTGAGAGCTTGTAAGCAAGGAGGTGACATCTTTTTAAAGCAAGGATTAATCAAGCTTTCTTCTCTTCTTTACGATTTCTAGTGCATCGCTTTACTTTCTTCTTGCTTTACTTCATTTGCACTTCTATTTTACCATGAATTGTTGCTTGCTTTCTCTTGTAATGGATAGCTAACTCTCTCTAACATGACTAGCTAACAACTAACATTGCTAACTTCTAACTCTTGGGTGATTGCTAATTTCTAACTTGCAATGTTAAGTCTCTTTTGATCTCCAATGAAAATGAGTTGTGTTCATTATGGGAAATCTTGTTAGACATCCATGTTGACACTTAAAAAGATAAGATTCTTATTGGTCCGAACAATGTCTAAACTTGTTGACATTTACAAAAGACAAGTGACAGACGAGCTGAAGACCAGTTTTCCACCCATCTCCGAGGGACAAGGAAGCAACTTGGCTCCACTGATCCAGCAAGCAGACAGTGAACCCGGATTGTTTCTAAACAGACCTCAGCAGGTCTAAGATGCTAGCACTTAGCATCACACGAGTCCAAAGAGATAGCCTCGCTTGAGAGGCTAATATCACTCGACTTCGCCTTGAAGCCATTCAAATCCTCGCCAAGAAGCTGACTCGCAAACTTCGCCACAGAGGACTTCCAGCTCCGCCAAAGGGTTTCTTTCGGACTTCGTCAAAAGCTGCTTCTAGCTCCGCTATGAACTCAATGCGGACAGCTCCGCTATTGGTCTGCTATGGTCGACCTTTGACCAATCAAATCTCCGGATGAGATCGGATCCAATCAGATCAAATCCAATTAAGATCAAATCAGAGATCAAATTTGGCAGTTGATTGCCACAATCTCTTGACTCTTCTAAAACGAGTAAGAAGATCAGGGGAAATCCTCCAACGATATGGAAAGGATCAAAACAGATCAAAAAGATCAACCGACCTGCCAATTCTAGCTTCGCAGAAGCTGATCCTAGCCTCGCAGCAAGGCTACTTTCCAGATTTAAACAGATTCGATTCAATCTGTTTTCATATCTTCAAGGGACGATTATACCCTTGCTCTCCCTATAAATAGCCCGCCAGGGGTACAAGGAGAGGGGATCGATCGATCGGAGAAAAAGAGGACTCCACAAGAAGAGACTTCTTCATAACGCACCGTGCGCTCTCGAATTCAGAGACCTTTTAGAGAATTGCTTTCTCTATCCAGGGTGTGATACCCTAACATCGTCTTCTTCTCAAGGAATCTCCAGAACCAGGCGAGAAGGAATTCCTAATTGAAGGCGATTTTTGAGAAGCAGCAAGAGGGTTCTACCGACCTTCTATTCTCTGATTCCCGGAACCAGGCGAGAAGGGAATCTCATCGCTCGCATCGTCAAAGGGACAAAGTGGTCGCGCACTGACCAGATTCCTATCGGCACACTTCTCCAGAATCTCTGAGGAGATCTACTTGTAATCTTTTAAGAATACTTGTAATTTAGCTCCTCAAACTCTTTTTTGTAAGTTTTTCCCCTTTTCAAACATAATGAAAAACAAGATGGCGACTCCGCTGGGGACGAAATTCTCCACTGCCGAGAATCAAGTGTCGCAATGCGACGAACAGACCTTCGGGTCTAACTTTGAATCAGAAAAGCCGTGCAGCCAGAGCTTCTCTGGCTAAATCTTCAAGGAAGTCTCTGCGGAGACTGAAAAGGTTCTCTACGAACCTACTGCGGTTATTTGGCGCAACAAGGAAGCACGTTCGCAGGCTGATTCCTTTACTTGTGAGAACTTGGTGGTTCAGTTCGATCAAGGAAGATTTGAAGAAGTCCTCTCTGGGGGTGGCCCAATGCTTCGAGCACGGAAGCATAGGAGGGTTTCCACGACCAAGGTTTCGAATCAGAAACCGGAAGCAGAATTCTGCCAACACCCCTCAGCCTCGTGTGTGGCTATCAGGTTCCTTGCGAACCTAAGTCTCCTCTGCCAAGGCGGATATGGAGGCCTAAACAGAAGTCTTCAACCGAAGCTTCAGGCGTAGCTACGCCTAATCACGCATCTCTCGCGAAGAAAAAGGCAAGAGGCCTGTCTGCTCCAATCATAAAGTTACGACGGCAATCATACCGTCGTCCAATTTAAGAGCAGCAACGCCTCGTGCCGGCCTCGTTCTCATGAGCGAAGCTACTGTACCACAGCGTACGCGCAGGGTTCGTGACCGCGAAGCTAGAACCAAAGCACCATTCAGTGCTAATCCCATCTGCAGGGATAAAAGAAGCAGGACATGTCCTATGTACGATCGAAAAGAGCCTTTGCGCTCGATTGCATAGACCCAACCGGGTCTGATTTGAAGAAATTGTTGACAGATAGACAAACCTCTTCCCCCTGTTGTCAACAAGTGGGATGTCAGCTGGTGACACTCCACTCGGTCCATTGCCGACTTGGATCAATCCCCGCCACGCCTCCAAGACGACGGTCAGTCTTTGATCGACTATCGGTACAGGCTCGGGGAAACACCGCAAAAGGAGCATCTCGCGAGATCTATCCTCTGCATCCGTCAACATGACCGGAAGAGGACGAGAGTCCCCAGATCCAGATTATAGCCCAGGCTTAGGCGAAGTCTTGGTGCATGAAGAAGGTGTTTTCCGAAACACCAGATCCAGGGTGGCAATACCCTACACTTATGAGCAGCCGTCCTCTTCAATGGCAGTGGCCTCGCCGCGACCAAAGAGAGGATCAATCCAGTGATCTGATGAGAAGATGAAGATAGCGGGTATGCTTCTTCGGCCACAGTCAGTTCAGTGCGAACAGACAGGGCATCAGTCAACATGCTGATAATGCTAACGACGATCTTCGTCGACGTTTGGAAGCTCAGGAGCAAACTTCCAAAACCAGCAAGAAGCTCTGGACAATATTCAACAGATGCTCGCTCAACTCCTCAGTAACTGGAATAACAATGATGCCGGAAGCAATCACGATGAGGAGGAACACTTCAGCAATGAGCAACCAAAGCCGGAGAAATCCAAGGAAGGCTCTTCCTTAGACGCCGAAGTCCTTAAGGGCCTCCAAGCTCAAATCGCATCCCTAGCTCAGAGGGATGAATAAAGAAGGTAGGGGCAGTCCGTCCTTATCCGCTTGAGTGGGATTCGGTGCCATATCCACCGAAGTTCAAACCGCCAACGCTGCATACCTATGATGGAAAGAGCTCGCCAAATCAGCACATCTACTATTTTCGGTCTCAGACTGGTAATGTTATAAGCAATGACGCCATCATGGCTAAGCTTTTCATTGGCACCTTAAAGGGGGTGGCATTTGACTGGTTTCGCAGTCTTCCCCCGGGCTCTATCAACTCCTGGATCGACCTGGAAACTCGGTTCCTCTCTCGCTTCTATGAGGATGATACCGAAGTGACCATGGACAAACTCCTCTCCACTGTGCAAAGGAAGGACGAATCTGTCCGTGACTACATTGAACGGTTCAGAAACTTATCCTGATGTGCCCAGCTGGGATGCCATTACCCATGCTCTTACAGACATGCAGACACAACTTCCTAGACCAAGTGGAAGTTCGCATGGGGGCTGTTAAAGCCCACACTGGAAAGAATTGGTCGAACAAGCTGAGATAGCCGAGAAGTCGGCTAAAAAGTTCGAACCATCCGCCCCTAGAGGCAAATGGGGGTGTGAACAACAAAGGGCGTAGCGACCTACCGCAATCTTCTCAAGCTAAAGGCAAAAGAGACTATATCTGTAGAGTTATCCGGAGATGTGCAGTCAAAAGCCAAGAAGAGCGGCTTCAACAGCCAGGAGTCCAAGTTCCCTCCAAGCAGTACTCCTTCAAAGACGATCAGGTGGTCACGATATTCCATCTGCTCCACAAAGGGAACAAAATGAAGCTGCCAGATGCTCGGCGTCCCAATGAGATATAGGCGCACAAATGACTCTAAATATTGTCTCTACCACAGGATGATCCCATTCTACTGACAAGTGTTATGTCCTCAAGGACAGGATACAAGCCCTGGTCGATGCCGGGGTTCTGACGTTGAAGACGGAGCAGAAGAAAGTCACTGCCAATATGGTGACTCTTGAGTTCGGCAAAGCTCCGAAGGTCACAGTTCCTGACGGGACTTATTCCGTCCTGCGCCACTGTTGGAAGTCAAGCATCTTCCAGCTACAGCTCAAAACAATAAGGTCTTGTTCCCTTAACATTGGAGACAGGAGAAGTCATGTGGATACATCCAGACCTCGTCCAAGACGTACAGCGGGATCCAAAGCAGCCCAACTCAAAGGGCAAGTCTTGCAATGTCATCTCCATCCTGCCAGACGACGGCAATCTAACATCGGCTTCCCTCAGTGATTCCGAAGGAGAAAGGCATGCTTGCGCAGCACAAGCCGATGCGCCTCAACAGACGGGCACCCGATCCGGAAAATCATACTTGAGGCAGTATGAAAAGTCTACTGACGAGATACAACAGCAAACGACGTCAGTGCAGATACCAGCATCCGCTCCAACCCAGCAAAGGGAAAAGAGAGGGCTAAGGAGGTACGATTCGACCACGTGTGTTGAAGAAACCACCAGGCCAAGGGTTTGATACGCCCTTTCGGTTTGACATATTGGCTCAGCTGGCCAATATCCCAGCTCGTATCACTATACACGAGCTCCTTTGCCTCTCGAAAGAGACAAGAGAAGCACTCAGGGATCGCTAGCCAATTCAGAATCCTTTCTGACATGCATGCCTGAAATCCCTAACGACGACGTTCAGTCTCCTTGCCCTGAATGTCATCATGCACAATCAAAGGTGCCCGCTATTACATTCACGGCGGAAGATATGCTTCTCAAAGACAACAAGCACGATCGACCTCTGTACTACACCGGATATATCGGTTCAACGTGCATTGAAAGAATACAAGTCGATCCAGGGTCTGCACTCAACATCATCCCCAAAAGGCTTCTCTACTTCCTCGGCATACCATTGTACAGGTTGTCCGCAACCACTACTACAATATACGGTTCAAACGCCGGGAGCAGTCATCCACTAGGAAAAATTCGACTCCGTTGCAGAATCGGGAGCCTGAAGTCAGAAGTGACGTGCTATGTCATTGATGCTGACACATCATATAACCTGCTGCTGGGACGGCCATGGATCCAGCCAACTGGATCGTTCCCTCTACTCTGCACCAATGCTTCAAATATGTTGAAGATGATGCGACAGTACGAACTGTCTTTGCTGAGAAGCAACCATTCAAAGGGGTGGAAAATTACTTCACTGACGCTCTCCTATATCAAGAGACCAGGAGCACTCAAAGAATCGTTGCCGGACAATGATGAAAGTGGCAATGGCAATGAGGCGGATTCAGAATCCGAAGCAGGCATGCCAGCCATTCTGATTGATGAACCAATTATAGCATGTCTCAATAATCCCCTATGTAATACTCCTTCAGAGGATGAAGGTGAATGGGTAATTAATGATAATATTTCTTTTGATTATCCTACGAGTGTTGGGCTATTTGAATTCATTACGGATAGCTCCCTACACATGCCTTTACATAAGCCAAGTGCGTCCAGTACGCCCATGGAATCTGCAGAAGGAGCCGTCTTGGTGATCCCGCCATCCAAGGAAGGTCAGTTACCAATAATCTTCGGTAGAACCCAACCACGGGGACCTGCGGTCGCAGATTCAAGTTCAGACGGACACTCCACAATTCTTTCATTACGCACGGCCAGCGCTCCATATTATGAAGAAAATGGGGTACGACTTGAAGCATGGAGCAGGCCTGAATTTCGGAAAAGGAAGGCGCGGTTTGATGCGGAACTTTGTGCCTAAAGGGAAACCTGCAAATTACTATGATAGTACACACAGGGGGTTGGGATACGTTACACCCACATCGTCAGCAACCGTTCAAGTCAAAGACGATGAACCAATTCCATCACATTCAGCCTCATCCTTCGAGTGGGATTCAGATGTCAGTATAGGAGGAATGTTCGAAAACCTCACTGCTAATATGACCTCAAGCCGTCAGTTGGAACCTGCGGAGGCTACTGATGAAGAACCGTGGGCCCAGCAATTAAACATCCAATGGGAAAAGCGGTTCGAGCTGCGCGAACCACCTACTGAAGACAAGGTGATGCAGGTCAATCTGGGAAGTCAAGATAACCCCAAGCCCATCTTTATAAGTGAAAGCCTATCGCTTACGGAGAAGGAAGAATGATAATACTCATAAGGAGTATATAGATGTCTTCTCGTGGAGCTACGAAGATATGCCCGGACTTGATCACAGGTCGCTATGCACCGTCTAAACATCAAGCCTGACGTCAAGCCAATCAAGCAGCAACAACGTCGGTTCCGCCCAAACATCATGGAAGCTATTGAAGCCGAAGTTCACAAACTCATTGCATGTGGCTTTATCCGGGAGGAGCAACATCCAGATTGGGTGGCTAATATAGTCCCCGTCCTCAGAAGAACGGGAAAATACGGATCTGCATCGACTACCATGATCTCAATACGGCCTGTCCCAAGGATAAATTTTCGCTGCCCATCACCGATGTCATGATTGACAACACATGCGGGTTCGAAAGGATGTCTTTCATGGATGACTTTTCAGGGTACAACCAGATTAAGATGTATCCTAACGATGAGAAGCATACTTCGTTCCGAACGTCATTGGGGTATACTGCTACACTGTAATGCCCTTCGGACTGAAGAACGCTGGAGCAACCTATCAGCGGGCAATGAGTACAATCTTCCGCGATCATCTCTGAAAACGGTGGAGTGCTATGTCGACGACATTGCCGTCAAAAGCCGCACAAGAATGAACATCTTCGCGACCTGAGAATGATGTTCGACATAATGCGGGCTCATCAGCTGAAGATGAATCCAACAAAGTCCTTTTTGGGAGTGTCAAGCGGCAAGTTCCTTGGGTTTATGTCACATCAAAAGGGATTCATCTTGACCCAGACAAGGTCAAAGCTATTCAGAGCATGCATCCACCAAGGAACCTCAAGGAGCTTAGAGGCCTGCAAGGCAGGCTGGCTTATATAGGAGATTCATCGCAAATCTCTCAGGCCGCTGTCAGCCGTTCACCCGACTCATGAAAAGGTGCTTCCTTCGTATGGGATCAAGCTTGCCAGGAAGCTTATGAAGACATCAAGAGGTACCTCACAAAACCTCCAGCCTTAGTGGCCCCTACATCAGGAAAACCGTTCTTGCTTTATGTAAAGCTCTGACTACTCGCTCGGTGCCCTCCTCGATCAAAAGGACGACAATGGCCACGAGCAGGCCATTTATTATCTAAGCAGAACTCTCATAGGAGAGGAATCTCGCTACAACCCTATCAAGAAAGAGTGTTTAGCTCTCGTCTTCGCCATTCAAAGACACGACATTATTTGGTCGGCCAGACCATACATGTCATCTCCAGAGTAAACCCATTGCGTCTTCTTATGACGAAGCCAGGATCATTGAATTCAAGATTGGCTAAGTGGGCACTTTTATTGTCTCAATACGACATGATCTTCACGCCTCAGAAGGCGGTAAAGGCCAGGCCCTTGCAGAGTTCTTGGCTGCTCATCCAGTTCTGGAGCATTCAAAACTTCACGAAGATATCCCTGATGAAGTCTTCGAGTCTTATGCAACCTCAGAAGAGGAAGTGTGGCAGATGTTCTTTGATGGGGCATCGCGAATGGGCCCTAAAGGCAAGATTATTGCCGGAGTGGGGGTTGTGTTATCTCCCCACAGAATCATGTCTTGCCCAGAGCATTTTCTCTGACAGAATCGTACTCCACAATGTAGCAGAATACAATGCTCTGCTCATTGGTCTTCAGCTCGTTCATGGAATGGGGGTACGCTACCTCGAAGCTTATGGCGATTCAAAACTGATCATCAATCAGGTTAAAGGCGAATACGAAGTCCGCCATGAGGATTTGGTGCCTTATTACCATACAGCCATCGAATTGCCTAACCTATTGAGGTTTCTACATCGGGCATGTGTCTCGATCTCAGAATACCAAGGCGGGCGCTCTTGCTGCATTAGCAACCACACTAGCCTTGCCAGCCGACCACCGAGTATCACCTCACAGTCGCAACTCGACATCTTGTATGCTCCAAGCACATACTAAGAATTCGAGAAGCCTATAATGTCTCCACGGATCTTGAACCGAGAGATTGGCGCTTTCCTCTCATTGACTATGCTTTGCACGGTCTGCTTCCAGACGATCCTAAAGAAGCGGCGTCCGTCAGATGAAGGTCTCTCCGTTTCTACTACGATCCGATTCTGAAGACACTCTACCGTCGTTCATATGACGGTCTCCTCCTCCGTTGCCTTCCAATTCAGAGGCACAGGAAGCGCTCCAAGAAGCGCACGATGGCATTTGCGGAGCTCATCAGCCAGGTCCAAAGCTTAAGGACAGGTTGCATAGGCTTGGATATTATTGGCCAACTATGATAGCCGATGCCATCCAATATGCACGAAGGTGTAAAGCATGTCAGATTCATACGGACTTCATACACCAGCCTTCGGAGCTGCTCCACCCGACTGTTGCTTCATGGCCATTCGAAGCATGGGGAATCGACGTCGTAGGGCCAATCAGCCCTTCTTCGACAAGAGGTCACCGGTTTATCCTGGCAATAACCGATTACTTCTCAAAATGGGCAGAAGCCGTACGTTGGCCGAAGTCAAAACCTCTAATATGGTTATTTCATCAAACATCATGTCATCCATCGATTTGGTGTCCCTAGGCGGATCATCCATGACATTGGTCTCCAATTCATAAGTCAGGTATTCTATCGATTCTGCGATAAATACCGAATTCAGAATGTGGCTTCAACTGCCTATAATCCTGCTGCCAATGACTTGGCGGAAGCATTCAACAAAACAATCATCAAGCTGCTCAAGAAATCGTCTCCTCGAATAAGCGAGATTGGATGAAAAGCTCAGTGAATGTCTTTGGGCCTACCGAACCACGATGCGGACACGACAGGCAATACGCCTTTTTCCCTGGTATATGGGTGCGAAGCAGTCCTCCCATTGGAAATCCAGATGCCATCATTGCGTGTAGCTCTGATTACTAAAACCACATCAGAGGACAATGATCACATACGCCTTCAAGAGCTCGAAGCTTTGGATGAGAAGCGACTACAAGCTCAGCAGCATATCGAGCTATATCAAGCTCGAATCTCAAAAGCCTTCAATAAGAAAGTCAAACAGAGAGTCTTCCAGAAAGGGGACCTGGTCTTAGCCGTCGACGACCGATGATTATGACGCACAAGACCAAAGGCAAATTTCAGCCTAAATGGGAAGGACCGTTTGTAATAGAAACAGTCTATTCAAACGGAGCATACTGCCTCACGACTGCAAGGGAGGGACCTACTCATGATGCCGATCAATGGCAAGTTCTTAAAGAAGTATTATCCTTAATCAAGGATCCTTCTCTTGATCAAGTTAACACTTCACCTCTGATCAAGATCTCCATGTCCGAAGCACACACAAAGAGAGCCTTTCTCTTCCTCTAAGTGAGGTCATACAGCCATAAACCAACAGGAACCTGGCCGTGCACCGGTTATCCTAGAGGGAATTAGGGTTATACAGACATTAACCCGATAATCCAATATCCTTACGATTAAGGATAGAGGAAAATGTTGGCCTGTAAGCCCAACATAAGTCCTCGATAACTCATCATGCTGAGGGGAATAGCATGGCTAGCCTACTAATCCAAACGGTAGTTGGTAAAGGCATATCAAACCCGTTGACAGCTGGGGGTTGCTAAAAACCCTAAGGGACCTGTTCCCATTTGATTCCCTCTCCAAAATCACTTACCAATTCTCATCCATAGAATGGTAAGACCACATATACATTTCGCTGTTACGTTAACATTAAACCTATGACAGCAATTCCCTCGTTTCTCCCTGTGAGAGCGAGACCTCCAAAGTCACTTACCAATTCTCATCCATAGAATGGTAAGACCACAAATACATTTTACTGTTACGTTAACATTAAACCTATGACAGTGATTCCCTCGTTTTCTCCTGTGAAAACGAGACTTTCTCCCAAATTCCACTACAAACTCGATATTTATTGACATTTACAAAAGATAAGTATCACCAACCTTGAGCTTGGTGGCGTCTCATCCGGTTATGTCATTGCGACCTCTGAACCAGCAGACAGCCAAGTCTCAACTCCGAGCCCTGTTGACATTTACAAAAGACAGGTCTCGATACTCGTTGACATTTACAAAAGAC